>JBAMJV010004595.1:0-37557 GCA_037951105.1 Echinarachnius parma | reverse complement strand
ACACACACACACACACACACACACACACACACACACACACACACACATAAACACACGCGCACACATACATAACAAACACAATACATGCACACGCACACACACACTCACGCACACACACCCAAACAAAAAAACACACGCACATACAGTCACGTAACACTGTTCGTCATCAAACACATCCGGAGTTCATCCCCCGCCGCGAGACATGCAGGTGAAAACGGATGAGATTCATTTTTGCTTCTCTTCAAACATTTAAATCTCTCTCGTCTCTAAAATGTCATCTGCTATGGAACTTCAGAAACCCGCTATTACGTCCATCCCCCTTCCTCCCCACCCCCTTTTCCGTTACCCTATACAGTATACTTACATCATGACAATCACATAAAATATAACAGCAACGCTATCTACAGCATAAACTAACTATATTACAACCTCCACACTAACTTGATTTAATTACTGGCCCTTTCGGGCATGTAAAATCATTAATCTTCAAAGTTGACTTGCCCCAACGGAAAAATTACTTGCCCGTGCACTTCTACATTAGATTTACACATACAAATTGTGTTTTTCTCTTGTAGATGAAAATGTGTTTAGTTGCCCGATCGGGCAACCATTGTGAAAGTTTACTTGCCCGAAATCAATTATTTGTACTTGCCCTGGGCAACAGGGCAAGTGCTGGTGTCGACCTGTATATAAATATATCAAATCACCAAAACAAAATTGAAATAATGATATAAATTATTCGTTTGAGTATTGTCCCATTTGTGTGCCCCAAAAAATGTCAGGAATTAATATATAGCTTCCTCTTTACACAGCAATTGAATGAATTTCAATTGTTCATCGATTCCGGTTTTTGACAAGGGGAAAACATCAATTACTGTCAATTTATCATCATTCCAACATAACAAAACTAGGGTATCATAAACATATAATATAGTCCTACTTGCGAAACTTGGGTGATCTCATCTTCAAATCGGAAGCGGAGATCTATGAATATCTTCTCTCGAATGTAATCGTACCCATGGTACCGGTCGTTTAATACTTGAAAGTATATCACGTAACAAAATAATACAGATGTTAGTGCCCATGGTCGTGATGGTATGGCATTGAAATGATTAAAGGTGCACCTGTAAAGTGTCAGATATTGCCCAAAATTACATTTGAGACTTCAATCCTATACTATACCAAAATCATTGTAAGATATGTCCGAATGATGTGTGAAAGTTTCATTGAAAAAGAACACTGCTTTCCTGGTTAAAAAAGCGAAAATTTGCGTCAGCTTTTACAACGAATTACTGTATAACGTGTATGAGGTTTATGACCGTTCGTTAACGCTCTTGAGCTGAATGATTATCAATGATAGATATCGTCATACTAAAGGGCCATTTTACAAAAAAAAACTAACCATATTTTATTCTTCTCTTACCATAAGCCAAACAACACGATAGAAGAGAAATGTGGAAGCTCCAAGTAATTTTCGTGGAGTTAGACACTTTACTGGTTTCACTTCAAGAGATCTAAGGACAGTATATTTCTGTTTCTATACATGACTTTTTAGACTTTTGAGTTTGAAGATGCACAGAAATAAACCAATGACAGAGACAATTTGCCCATTCATATATCTAATAGGTTCGATGCGTGCATCTTTTCTTTTCTGCCCCAAACTTGACCCTTTTCAAAGCAGATTTATTTAATCAAGTAGTATTTGATGAAGGAGGCGGACGGAACACAAAATACAAATCACTGACAGAGCCGAAGCTAACGGGGGCAGATAAAGGGGGGCAAGCCTACCCCTTTTCAATAATACTGTTTGCTTGTGCCCCCCCCCCCCCCCCCCACACACACACACTGAGGGTCAATACACCATGATACATACATAGCGCCATGTGGTTTTGCTCACGTTGATCAGTCACCCCCCCCCCCCCCCCCCCCTCCCCCCTATACCTTGATGTTTCTCTGCAGACAGAGCCAACTCGACCCGATCCGAATGGTTTCAATCAGCCTAGAGTCGGGCCCGGTCGGTCGGAGCCGATTCATCGTGTTGAATCGGCCCCGACTGGCATCCGACTGTCTCTCGACTGGCAAAATGTGTGTCGCAAGGTACTGAAAACTGAGCCGATCAGAATGAAAACCAGTCGAATCGGGTCGAGTCGGCTCTGTCTGCAGAGGGCTTTACGTTCACCTTTCCGACCCGCTTCCCCAACCACTCCCCCTCTCTCTTCCCCGCCCCTCCCCTGTATACACTGAGCGGGGATGACACTTGCGAGTTGCGATGCCACTGATAACTGCCCGAGGAAGACGACATCCGTCCGAGTGACATGCATCTTGTCATGGGAAACGGGAATTACTGTCAATTCTTTTTAGGGTTTTGTTAGCTTGTATATCTCCGTTTTACAAAATTACTGTCAATTTTTCATCACTTTGTCAGTAAATTTATAGGACCGAATACGAACCCCATTTTAACTCCGGGATGTTTTGATAATGCACGAGATGCGCTCAGTCAATGAATCAAGGATTTTATTCTTTCAAGTTTCAGCTCGTTTATAAATCCACGACCTCTAGAGCACCTTCGCTGTCTTAATTTATCTAGCTTCGTGTACACACGTGCATCGTAAGTATGGGACAACTCTGGGGTAGGGTTCATGTATATAATTTTATTGACAGTTCGTCCACATGACTTGATGTCTGACCCCGAGTCTCGGGTACAATGCGATGAAACACACGGTTTTATTCCAAACCTATTCCTGTCATCTCGTCGAACATGACCCCGTGGTTTCCTCGCTATGTCTATTAATCTTGTGATCTTGTCCCGTATTCAAACTTGCATCTGGGTTATAATTAGAAGTGGATAGCTTTTCATCTTTGTCAGTGCGTTAACACTAACAAATTGTTCTCACCAATTGGCAGTAAAGAGAGATGTTTCCGCGAAGCCGTCCCAGAACGTCCCTTCAGACGACGGCAGGGAACCGAACCCACGACCCTCATATTGAAAGACAAAGACCCACATCAATGTACCACGGCACGGGTTAAACATCAATGTGGACACAAGGACTTACTCCTGATTCATTCTCCCAAAGGAAATGGAAAATATTACTCATTTCTCATCGCAGTGCCAGTTAAGTGAGATGTGTCCCGTGAAACCGTCCAGAAACGCCCATACAGACATATAGGGGGAATCGAACCACGACCCTCGCATTTAGAGAGGAAAGCCAAAACCAATATACATGTACACACGTCCATGAATTTGCCTCTCGGGTTAAATATCAGTGTGGAGGCAGATTTGCCTCTGGGGTTAAATCTCAGTGTGGAGGTAGGATTTGACTCCGGGTTCATCCAAAGGAAATAAAACATATTACTCATTTTTCATCGCCACGCCAGTAAAGTAAGATGTGTCCCGAAGCCGGACCGAAAGACGTCCCCTCAGACCTCGAATCCTTCCTCTCAACACTTCACCCGAATTCGTCACTTTCTAAACTATCGTCTCTTCTTTCAATTCCACTGCCATCCCATCTTCCTTTGGTTCATTCCATTTCCATCTAGAGTTCTCTCATCCGTTTTCGAGATTTGGAAGTTCGTAGGAAACTCATCGGCGACGTGAGAACACTGATGGAGGAACTAGAGATCGAAGGCACACAGTGATACAGCTATGATGAGATGTGATACATCAAACAGTCGATCGATCAATCAATCAATCAATCAATCAATCAATCAATCAATCAATCAAGCAATCAATCAATCAATCAATCAATCAATCAATCAATCAATCAATCAATCAATCAATCAATCAATCAATCAATCAATCAATCAATCATTCAATTCAAGTACGTAAATAATTAAGTAACTGCATTGATACCCTTAATTATTAAATAAATACATAATTTAATTTGTAAATAAATAAATTAATAAATAAATTAATAAATAAATAAATAAACAAATCAATACAAAATAGACCAATCCGAAAGCCATTTTCATAAAATTATTTCGCATGCATCTCTACTATGAATCACCCCTCCTATTTATATTTCTGCACATGATAATTATAGTAACGGTTTGTACCGTACCTTTGGTAATTACATATAGCAAAGTCTAGACTTGTCATTCCTCTTTTGTGGATGCTGTATTGATTAATTTCATCCCTCGTTGACTGATATGATAATGCTGACCACTAGCAAGTGACCAGTGACCACACAACCCATGCAAAGCAACTGTCGTGACTACCGGTCAAGGCCATACTCATATTTGATACAATTATGATCAACTGGCCATGTCATGATTTAAAGCGTCATTCAGGTTTTGCAAATCTCTTTTTTTTCTACAAATTTTATGTTTTGTTTGTAGATGTTGGCCGGAACTCCAATATGATTAATACTGTGTATACTGTACCAAAAAGCTAACTTGCGAAGAAACAAACTTCAACCTGACATTTACAAGGAAATTAGATGAATATGAATGTCGTACCTTGGAATTGTTAGGGACATTATTCGGTTATTTGATTATTTTGAACCGGCAAACGCGTGGAGGTGCCTTTAGAATATAATGGCGTATTTATAAACCAAAACAAATCATCGAGGGGCTAGCACGTACGGCGTGTACGCTTGGGGAGATGACACGTGCTCCACAGTCATACATCCTTTAGAACAAAAACATAATGATACTCGGAAAATGAAGGCCCTGGTTTACATCAAATTTGGTTAAAAACAAAATAATAATCCTTCAACAGAAATTGACATGAATATATCATGACATTGCGGTTCCTAAATAATTGATTCGTAATTCACCATAATGAACATAAATTTGATTTTACTGAATGTGCAAACGCGTGAACATGCCTTTAAAACATAATGGCGTATGAAAACAATACAATTTTATCGAGGGACTACCACGTACGGTTTACCCTCGGGAGCTGCCACGTGCCTGTTATAGTGGTTCAAAGTCGCACATCATTTAGACAAAACAAAACAAACTATTATATCCGGAAAATGACAGCATTTCGACAAGGTCATCAACTTATCATTCACCAACCACAAAGGCAATGATTTGTGAGACTATTCATATATACAACTTTATTTGATCTATGTGAGAAGGCCTAGTATAAGGTGAAAGTGGAAAAAACGGAAGGAAATTCAACTTAAATCGTCAATGTCCAATGAATCACACGTCGTGATAAATATCATAATGATGATGAGTTCATGTCACAGTTTAGGTTACGATCTTGAACAAGATATGTCACCTAAGTCATAGTTCCAGTTCTTCTCAGAGTTACAAAAATGTACTTGATAAGTATGCATTTCGAATAAACTAGACAGAATGCCCGGACTAAAGGGGACCTCTGTCAAAGATATGCTTCTCTCGGCAGATGTAAATCTCCGATTCTAATCATGATTGCAAACTAGACAAAATGATAGTACGACAGACAGACATCGTCGGAGAAAGTGATGATTTAATGAAAACAGGACAGAAAGTGGCATACATAGCATTTTTACCTCTGTTTGAACCATTTAGGGTTATGGTTAGGGTTGAACTGCGAGACCAATTCAGACGTATATGTACATCCGGTCTGAAAATCGCCCAGGAAATCTCGAGTCAGCATCGACCCGATTTTGTCAGCAAGAATATATAAAGGTGCTTTTGATGCCAAATATTGGTGTTATCAAAACTCGCATGAATGGAACGGGGTTGGGGCTACAGCTCCCTAGCCCCACCATACCCCTTCACACTCCACCCCATCTTGTATGCGTATGCTTTGGGACACGTGAGGACACATAACTATCATGGTTACTAAATTGGTTCAAAGATTATGGTTAATTATCTTTTGTACCATCCATTATTTTTCTCCAAATCGCAATATGTTTTGTTTGACGCAAAACCAACCGGACACTTGAGCCGGTCACGTGAACTGATCATTCACCATTGCATGTACTGCATAGTCAAAATACATTTTCTTAGTAGCTTTCCGCGCCATGATCAATGAAGCTATTTTTACATCCATTTTGAAACAAATTGATGTATGGTTTCCCACAAAAAACACTTCAACTATACTACTGAAATATCATATTTTAAGAATTTATGGAATGAAGATATTTAGTTTACAAGCGATAATCAAACATAGTATAACATTTCGTAAAACGCAATCAAACCGATTGGCCGCTACAAAAACAAAACGGTCGCACTTTCGTCAAATACTCAAGACATTCCACACCTAGTGTTGCTGGACTATGATTGGTATTTAGCATTTGTGTCTGCATTTGCAAATGGCGTAGCTACAGGAAAGATGAGGGGGGGGGGGGGGGCAATGTCGCCCCCTAAGGAAATGTTCTGTCCCGAACTATGGGGAAATTGATTAATAGATACATAACCATGACACTGAAGGGAACCAGGGAGCCTTTGCCGCACATTATGATGTTTTCCCCCTAACCCCTCCCCCCTCTTCTTTGTGGAGACATTTATGAAGAAAACAACAACAGCATCATCCTTAAAGGAATCTAGTCAACATTGTTGACATGTATGTGCAAAAAGTGATGAATGGTTGGGAAAATGTACATTTTTGTGGTCTGATATGTACGCTAATGTGTGAACATTTTCACGTTGCTTAATGTTTTATGGCCAAGTAATGAGCAAAAATGCAGAGTGATATTCCCTAACTCATTGCACTGACTTTGTACATTGTTATGACTGTTACTAAATCTGAACACTTCAATCGTAAATATCTTTTTAACGAAAGGGAAATGTGACAAACCAAAAACCTGTTCCATACTTATATTGGTAATACGGATACACCACGGTATATGAGCATGAGAGAACCACTAAGATTTCGAATTAATTGTTTTGTGGATTTTGACAATGTTACTAGATCCCTTTAATGTTCCGATCTATGTGTTCTTACCCCCCCCCCCCCCCCCCCCCAACCCCCTCCTCTTCTCACTACGATATTATTTAGAATTTAGCGGTTGTGTCTGCATTTGAATAGTACAATGGTTGGAATGTGACATTTGTGTCTGTATTTACCGAGTACAACCGTTGGAATGTGACATTTTGTCGTGTTTACCAAATAAAAAAACCGCTAACATGCCGAGTACACAACGAGTGTAATCAACGGCGAAGGTGGTGTATGCAAGTAAGATTAACAGCGTTTATTTCTTTTCCCATGTTTTCCTCTTTGTCATAAATACCAAAGTTGTGACGTTATTAGTTGATGTTTGCGATTAGCATCATTATGTGCCATATGGCGCATTTTAAAAACAGAATATTGCCTAAATTTCAATAGGTTCGCATTCGTCGTTGCATTGTTACAGCAATGACTTCTAACTCTACTTTATCAAGATATACATTTCCCTTTATTATTGACATTCGTCTAGACACTCCCCATTTATTAAATAAATAACACACCAATGGTATAACGACTAATTCACATTATTATATTAGATTGGGAACTTAATTACGATATAATGTCTTCTTCCTCTTGTTTTATTCATAATAATTTCCGATGCCTTTTGTCATCACATCAATTCAGTTTGATGAATGATTGGCAGAAACTTTTCCAAAACAATACTAATCGAGTTTATTAATAGTGAATAGCAAAACGATCCATGATTAATCCCATCGAAATGTTATGCTTCCAACATAATAGTACATTACGACATGATTATACTCTGAATCAAATCTAATATTCTAAACCACACATACAAAATGAAACGTCTATCAAGTATATTTTGAACAAAAATGTCGGGTTCGTTATTATTTGGTCGTCTAAATTATGGTTATTTTTATTATTTTAATCACGCGCGATCTCTGGTATGTGAACTCATTCAGATAATCGCAATAATAGAAACGGATTATAGAAATCCTTGACATATTTTCGGGTACAAGGTAACAGCCACATATTTGTTTGCGTTTGTAAAAGAAAACAGGAAATCCTTTGTATTTTTTCAATGCGGTTCAAAAAAGCGGTTTATAATTAATAAATTATAGGCGCTAAAATATGTCAAAACCCACTCACCCTTCAATAATATTTCAATAAGGTGTGACTACAAATTATGCCTTTTGTGACACTTTCGTTATTCGTTGTGAAGTGTGTAAAGCCCTCTGCAGACAGAGCCGACTCGACCCGATTCGACTGATTTTCATTCGGATCGGCTCAGTTTTCAGTGCCTTGCAACACCCATTTTGCCAGTCGAGAGACAGTCGGATGCCAGCTGGGGCCGATTCAATACGATGAATCGGATCCAACCGACCGGGCCCAACTCTAGCCTGATTGAAACCAGTCGGATCGGGTCGAATCGGTTCTGTCTGCGCCGGGCTTTAGTGTGGTGAACGTGTGCTAAATAATGGTTAATAAATACACTTTTATGTGCGAGTCGTTATATATATTTAACACAAGTTAATTTTACAAGGGATATAATTATCAAACTTTATAAATTAAGCGGACACAAGTATACATATTTCACCGCGTCTATAGAACATCATTTAACTGTTCTTGCTGTATGGTGTACATCTTTGAATAGTGGTTCATAAAATAAAAAAAATTAATACAAATGGAACTCACATACCTTACGATGGCCTATTTTGCACGGATTTTGCACAGATTTGGCGGATTGGCGCGCCAGTTATTGCGAAAATACATTGTTTGTTACAAACGTGGCAAATAACCTGTCAATCTCTGTAGTAAGTGCGAAATAGTTCTTCGATGACAAATCAACGTTTATTTTGTGTATTTAACCGGTCAGTAGTTCGGTCAAAGCATGTTTTTGTCATTGATGCTGCAGTATTTGTTTCTGCTTCCTTGCAGCCGAATAAAATAATTTGGGGAGTACATGTCTCATTATCCTGTGGAGTGTGGTCCACTTAAAAAAGACATAAATTCATAGTGTAAAATAAATTTTCAGTGGTAAGAATCTGTACTAACCAGCTCTAGCTTTCAATGGAGCCGCAGTGTCCCCTAACGAAATAGAACCCATTAAAAAACGTATGGAAATAAAAATGTATCTCTCGTAGCAAGTAGCTAGGGCTGCCACCCCCTACTCCCCGACCCCCCCCCCCCCCACCCCCATTCGCCCCTGATTTCTACCATATTTCTTGACATGCCAGTGTCATTGTACCGATGCGTATAACATCATTATAACCTCTATTATAAATAAAACAACAACTCCCTTATTTACCTAAACTAAAGCGTACATTTGTCATCGTCTAGTATATGTGATTCTATGTTATGAACAATTATACGTTGATTACGTAATCGCTAATGAATAGCTTAATCACATTATGCCATAGCGGATGTCTTCAGAACTCGATTAATGAATCATTCATTAGTATAATATAGTCAGATTAAAGTACAGTTGCTTCTGATCTTGGGAAGACGATTCCAAAACTTGGACAAGGAACTCTGTATTGTTTTCTAGCGTCCACATGTGTACGTGTCTCGGTGGTCTGACCCCAAGTCGTTGTTACTGTACTGTGTTTATATATGGCCAAACACTACAGGAAAGAAAACGGTGTGCCACAGTGTGAACACACTGGAAGTCTGGAACGGTGTCAGTGTCGACACTCATAAAACTATGAGCACGCTAAACACACTTTAACACCACTGTGAACACATTGTGAATACACTGAACACCATGTAAATACACTGTGAACACCATGTAAATACACTGTGAACACCATGTAAATACACTGTGAACACCATGTGAATACATTGTGAGCACCATGTAAATACACTGTGAACACCATGTAAATACACTGTGAACACCATGTAAATACAAGGCGAACACCATGTGAATACACTGTGAACATCATGTAAATACACTGTGAACACACGTGAACACACAGTGATATATCCTGTGTTCAATGTCTTCAACAGTGTTCTCACAGTGTGCTCAGAGAGTGCACACGGTGTGTTCACAGTGTGAAGTGTGATGACACGAAGAAACTGCTCAAGTTTAACACAATCATCCACACATTGTGTTCACAGTGTGAGTGTGAACACACGAAACATACAATGTATTCACACTGCGACACACTTCTTTTGGGGAATACAACTGTTTGAAGTTATTTTCGGGGGATTATTATTCGGTAATCGACAATTGGGTTTGTTCGATGTGGAATAATATCTGCCAAGGGAATTCGTTATACATGTATTTTGTTTATTGGCATGTATCAAATTGATACTGACATCGAACAGGTTATGATTATATCTTGTAACAATACTTTCGAACAGTCACAACAAAGTAACAGCATAGTCTCCACGCTCGAAATTATAGCAACTGTCCCTAAAATTTACAGAATGTCATTTTGTTACCATGAAGAAAAGCAAGCAAAATCCCAAATAAAAATAAATTAAATGAGACAGTGATTTCGTGACACTGACCCCTCCAGATTAGTCACACAATCGTGGGTCAATTCACTTTCAATGCAAAACTGACCATTCCACCACAAAGTACGAAATTAATCTTATTTTTAGTACGAATTACGCAAATTAATGTCCTTTGTGCGCCTTGCTCCCGAGGTAATAAATATATAACACAAGAAAATCTAGCCTTCAAAACATGACCAAACTATATTATCGCAACAGTAATATTATCATTACGTATGAATGTCCTTTATTCAAATAATGTATATTGTAAAATGACAACAACTGTTTGATTTCCGGGGTGAAATTAATAGCAGAACTCGTATAAAAATTATGTATGAACATGTATAACGCTCCTTCGCGATGAGTCAATTTTTCTGTTGATGGCATCGTACTTTTAGGGTCTCTGATAATATGTCTGGAAACAATTGTTTTCAAATGAAATTAACCTCTTAACTATGTTAAATAATAAATACTGATATTTCGTGTAAGGAAAACACAGTCCTATATATCTAAATCAATGTTACTTTTCATGGATGTTATATATAGTATCATGTGGGTTAAACATAACACGATTAACTCAGTATGGCTGGATTTAATGTTTTCGTATCAAATTAACCCATCAACATATTTGTTTTAATATAAAGTATAAACTCGTCTCGAACATGTCATGTACGTGACGACTTAATGTTCCCTTTTTAATGCTTTGGCAATTTTGGGGTAAAAAAAAACAAGGATAATCCAGTCGATGTGTTTAGAAATCTCTTTTCTTGCATTGTCGCAGAGGTTAAACAAAACAAAGATAATCTACTGTCTGTCTACAATTCTAGATTTAATTTCCTTTTCTTGCATTGTCGCAGAGGCTAATATGATAATTGCAGGAAATCACCTTGGCCTAAAAACCACAGATTATCGGCTTGGAAAGAGTAAGATGACACTAAGCTTGAATAAATATCTAGCAAGCATCACATACGTTCACATTGACATCGTTCACATCGAAAACCTATTCAACGATTTGAATAAAAATGACATACTAGACATTTTAGTATCTAGTATCTACCCCAATTTACTTCAATATAAGTCTCTCATTCATGAAATGCTAACGTTATTGTATAATTCATGTAAAATACGATGTTGTTTGGGGTATATTTTCGCCATCAGGTTCATAAACATAATAATATGGATCTGGAATTTGTTTTTCATTTAATTAATGCCAAATTACGGCGGCTCTTTTTGTATTTTAAGGACTATAAAATCACCTGGCTTGTGTGCGTGTGTTTGTCTGTTGTTGTTGTGATGGTGGTTTGGGGTGAAAGGGAGGGGGGGGGTGGGGGGGGAAGGTGTAGCCCCGGTCACTTTACACAGGTTTGACTTTACATAATATGTGCACGAAAGGTGCGTTCCAACAACCGCAATCGAAATACAATTAACACACCCTGACAAAATATGTACATATTCAGTGAAGGTTGATTAAATCTATTCTAATCTCTCATTCTTGTCAAACAAAAACAGAATTCCAAGGAAACACCTTGACTTAATTCAGTTTAAAGATATTGTCCTCCTTTTGCAAGCAAAATGTCAAAAGTTGCGACATGAATACAAATATGTGTGATAAATGTATGCTGTTCGATTTACGATTTTGATTCTTACCAAAATGTACATGTACACACTTTTTACATAGGGGCAGATATCAATCCTTTGATATATGAAAACATAATATTAAACTAAAGTGAAACATGTGAACAATGGGACCTTTATTAAAATCAATTAAACTTTTGCCCGGTTTCGTTTTGTTTCATCAAGTTTTACCTTGCCCACGCTCAAATTAAGGATAATATATATCAAAATACAAATTGTTAACTTACCTGGTTATGATGAACAGGAAATACGGATGAAAACATGGAAGAAAAGAGAAGAAAAGGGAAAATAAAACAGTTAGCATAATATAATAGGTAAAACGTGAATAAATGAAGGTAAGAAGCCAACAAACACAACACAACCTATAGCTGCTTACAGTGACATAACAAAGGAAATGAGCCATGGCAGAGAGTTAGATTACAAAGTGATTTTTCTTGCATCATTAAAAGCTTCTAAATATACAATTTCAGCAAATTGATGTAACTGTTACCATTGTATCATTGTGGTTCATGGAATGTTTTACTAAACTTGAAGATACCTGCAAAAGAAGCACATTATCTTTAATTACACGCGTGACAACTTTGCTCAAGTAAATTCACATAATTACCTCGTACGGTATATAGAAAATAATAATACAAAACAAACAAACAGTAGTGTGTCATATTCTGCACCCAATTCATTTTTACATAAATAACAACGCCTTTGTAGTTTGGGGTGAAAGTGATTTCGAACTGACATAATATTATTGTCACATTCCCAAATGATGAAATGTGAAAATTATTGACTTTCAGACAGGTCAGATTTCTGTATTCAATTCTTCCTGGTTATTGCAATTTCCAAAGGTTTTTTACGCATTTGTTTTGTTGTTGCTCGTAAAACAATGAGATAAATCATTGACAGAAAAGACATCTTTACCAAGAAAGAAGGGTCCAAGTAATTAATATTATAATAGGACCCACGTGCATTTTTGTGAAATAAATTAAGGTGGAAGGGTTTTAATCCTTTGGGTAGACTATAGCGAATTTCCCCCGAGACGGGCTTGGCGGTTCTTGGTTTAAAACTTTAATGAGAGTCTTATTTGGGATCCTTCCGACTTAGGCCGAGTGATGGGACTGTCTCGTCTGTCTGGACTAAATTTCCTAATTAGTAGGCCTTTATCGTGATAATTTTGTTTTAGAATGTGATAGATATTGGTAGCAACAACTGGGATAATTATACCTTGACCATGGATGGACCAACGGCTGCCATAGAGTCTTATTTGGAATCATTCCGACTTAGAGCCGAGTGATTGGTCTGTCTACTCGGTCTGGTCTGGATTTCTTAATTAAGCCCATAATCATGATCAGGTGATAACAGAGTAAGTTGGTATCAAAAACGGATCAAAATAACGGTCTGGCCTTAATTTCTTAATTAACCATTTAAGTAGGCATTTTTCGTGATCAAAAATGTTTTTAAATGGGACAATTATGAGTCGATATTAATTATTGGAAGCAGGGACCAGAATATATTATATTATATTTTGAGGGGTCCACAATATTATTGTACAAGCACTGCATTTTAGTTGACCCCTCTGTTCCTTACTTTTAGTAAATTATTATAATTGATGTGTGATGTTTTGTTGGAAACAGGATTAAAATGAAATATACCTGGACCATGCATGGACCAACGGTATCCTGCCGGCTGGTCTAGCTACACCCGTGTCAATATAATACTAGCAAAGATTCACATGCTAGGGGGGGGGGGGGGGGAGGTGTTAAAAGAGGACACCATTAACGAATTAAATTGGACGAATCATAATCGATATATTTCGGAGGTCCAGGGCCCCGTTGCAGAAAGAGAAGCAATCGATTGTAACGCTGCAATCGTATTGTAAGTCGTATAATGTGAAATGCGCAAATCCGACTGCATGGTTCAAATGTGAATATTATCGGACTTGCAATTAATTGTAACTTGCAATCGATTGCAACTCTGTCTGCATGCAACGGGACCAAGTTATGCAATCATATGCGATCAGTTATGTAATCATCATTACCTCTACATTAAAATGCATAGTTAGGGTAAATCGCCTTTTAGGTGGTACTATATACTACAGTACAAGTATTCCGAAGATTCACGCAAAGAACTATTTGGTGTGTCTTTGATGTCCTAAACCTATTGACAGTATTTTCTGCATATCTTTCGGACTCAAGTGATACCCCCTGTTGCACCACAAATTGTCGTACCTGCACAAATTGTCGTAGGCGACAATTTGTGCAAAATGTTGACACCACAAATTGTCGCTTTCTGCACAAATTGTCGTTTGCGACAATTTGTGGAGGCGACGGCGACAATTTGTGCTGGTAGCTGGCACCACAAATTGTCGCCACATCTACGGTCCTGTTCGAAGCTATGATGACATACATTTTGGATTAAAATGATCATTCTTGACATACGGATATATATATTGTTTTTTAGACTTATGTTTTTTTTTTCAATGGAAAAAATTATTTACCATTTCCATCTAGAATTTGTACACCAAACACACAATTTAGTGATTTTGGGGCCGACGCTCACTTACAAACGGTCACTGCGTGACTTCGGAATAGTATACCCGGTCGTCGCAAATTTGGTCTCAAAAGACTTCAATACAAAAAAAAACCCCATGAAGTCACGCGGCGATACCTGCGTGCGTTGCGGAATTATCACGCGAAAGGTCGAGCCCCCAAAACCAAATAGTCTCGGTCTCGGCCTCGAGATGTGTTGACGGATTTTGGTCTCTGCTTCGTAAAAATCTTCCACTGGTGTCGACGCCGAGGCCGGCCTCGAGTCCACCAACACTGATTATTATTATTATCATTATCATCATCTTTGTAGCTTGAAGACAGCGACTGACGACAATTTGTGCAATATACGACAATTTGTGGTGTGAGGTTTTACGTGATTTCACAAATTGTCGCCGGGTATGGGGACGGCGAGAGCAACACAAATTGTCGCAAACGACAATTTGTGCAGGAGGCGACAATTTGTGGCGTGAAATTTTGCACAAATTGTCGCAAACGACAATTTGTGCAGGTACGACAATTTGTGGTGCAACACCCCCTTTGCAGAAAGACAAGTGGCCCCCTTGGGTTCAGAGTGAATGACCTTTCCGCTAATCCAGTTCCAACAAAAACTCAAAAGGAAAGTGGAACGAAAGGTCGCCGAAGACTGAATGAAGTCAAAGAGATTTTCGAGTGTGCTTAGCATTGCTTAGCATTGCTTAGTGGGTTCTCAAAGGCTGACTTGGGTAGTCCCGTGTATTCATGGTGGTATTAGTCGCGCTGTGTGACTCGGCAACTTTTTTTATTTCATGAAATGGCGTAGCCACGATGGGGACACTAACGGGACAGAGGGCACACATGCCCCTCGACTCTGCAGCTTTTTCTTTCGAGGCATAGTGAAGAGACGAGGGGCAAGGATGAAGGAGGGCAAAATTGCCCTACCAGTTAAGTTCTTACTCCTATCAAGCCCTCAACCGCACTCTAACGCCTAACGGGGTAAATAACATAATAACATACTAATACAAATAGATTCATTATGGGACATTTATGTTTGAACAGCCCCCCCCCCCCCCCCCCCCCTCACACCACCTCTTTGTCCCATGTACTACTGTATGGGTTAACTGACTACTACTAGTATACTATTGTTGGTGGTGTTGTTGATGTTTCTTAGAACTAGGCGACAGTGGCGACGTAGGGGGCACAAAGGCACTTGCCCCCACCCCCCTATTTTATAAATCCAAACACGCTACGCCCCTGAGGGGGACGAACTCCCTATAGCTGCTCGAGTGTGTAAGTGGCCGATGAAGATGTTACTTTCACCCTAAATCAGGGAGATAATTGGTCTGGCGTGATGAAGGGGGCTAAGAGATTGTGACGGGATATATAATCGCGGTATTAATACGTTAATATAGCGAGAGCTGGCTGGCAATATGTGACGAGATAAGCTCGGTACATATTACATACCGACTGAACATACAGATAAGATCGGGTGATATCGTTTTTTTTTAATGAAAATTCGGAATTTTCAATGATTCTTTACGATAAGACTACATTCAAAAGTAAAAAAATCATAGACCATGTGGTCGAGTGCGATATACTAAAAAAATGTTAGCATACATTATAAAGAAATGATCCCGTCGTCTGTGTTTATGGTGTTCGTAAGGCTGTGTATCAATATAAAACGTTAAACCTGTTTAAAAAAAACAATTTTGTACAATGTTTTTCTTAGTAGGCTTCGGTTATTAGCGTTATGATTTCACATTACGCGTGAGACGTGCAAAAGGCATGGGGAAATAGTCATTGTTTGTGAAACTTTGGACTTTTACTCTGTTATGCGTTGGTCCATTTTTTCTTTATCAACATTCTAAAGTATCAGAAGATAACGTATATAAAAATACATACTGAATATACACACGAACTCAACCATCAATTGATAAACTTTGATAAAAATGTCGTGAGAAACGGGTCACTATAGCTAGTATCCGTATAAGACGTGACGCAGCTTACAAATGGTAAACAATAGTATAATATTGCTACGAAATGTACACATAATTAAAGGGGAATTCCACCCCAGAAATGTGATGTTTGCTATAAAATGAAGTGAATATGAAGAATCATGATCGAAAATCTGAGCCAAAACGGTAGAGCAATACAAAAGTTATGACAGGATGAACTTTGCTCCGATTTTTAGTATCGTTCGCAATTGCTATCGTTCGTGACGTCACTTGCGAGCTGCAGCCATTTTGACTTCTACATGGAAATTTTAAAAATTTTAAATTTCCTTAATAACAAAGCAAATTTATGAGCTTACAAATTCCAAAGAGGTTGGCCCATCGATATTCTTCTATGAATTCGTGAAAACAAGCAGAGAAAATTTAATTTTTAGTAACGAAAATGAGAAATAAGTGTATTTTCATGTACTAAAGCCATGGCGAGTTGCTCGTCAATGATGTTGCATATGGCGGCAATTTTGAAACGATCGCTCATTACTACATGATGTTCAAATAGGTATAACTCCCGTGTTTCTTGTCCGATTTTGATCAAATTTTCACCAATTATGCCTCTTATTCTGTTTATTCAAATAACGAATGGTTTTATCAGGCCTGGAATACCCCTTTAAGCTACAATCTATCGCTACTTCGATGTAACCATAACACTGCCGCTAGAATCACTTTATTCTCATCAGCCATTTCTATCTCCCCGACAACATGCTCTGGACTTTGAACAACAGACATGTATATATATTATCAGCATTATCTTTTTAATGTACTTGCATGTTTGTTTTTTGAACAATTGTTTTGTTTAATTATGCTAAATTGTTCCAGACGACATGCAAACTTGCTCGAGGTCTGCACACAATATCAATAACTTGTATACAGTATCATACAATACAAATAAGATTCCAAGTGTTGAACTTTATACCAAGTATGAACGTGTTAATGACATAGGCATAGCTTGCCATAATATACTGATTGATATCAAAATAATATAGGAATTTCCCATTACATCACCATCCGATAGACGCAGCCAACATTATGGGTGTTCAACCCAGAGTCAAATCGTGTACAGCTACAGGGCGTGAAAGGCTTTGACAGGGGGTGTTTCACAAAGATCCGATGTTGAACTTAGCACTAAGTTGGACTTATTTTGTTGGCAGTTTCAAATATTTGCATTTCGGGCTTATGAGTTATGTCTAATTCCGAAGCTACAAATGGCTGTCCATAATTTCTAAGTCCAACTTAGAGTTAAGTTCAACTTAGGATCTTTGTGAAACACCCACTGGACAATTCTCATGTTATTTGTGTACACTATAATTATACGATGTATGGCGTCTAGTTTCATAAGCGGCCAAGTCACTAATTAAAACCGCCAAGAACCATTTTACTTCGTTTCGGAGGTGTCTCGATATAATTCGTTAACACTATTAATATTCTTCTGCGTACAGACATATGATGGGAATGTTGTACCCCAATGCAATATGACTATTTTGGCATTGAAAGGGTTTAGGGTGGAGGGGTGTAAGTGATATCCTTAGGTGAGCATTGTGGTTTAAGTGGTCACTCCCTCTGACAGCATCCAATTGGCGGTTCAGGATGTGATGGTCCTACGTAACGTAACGTTAACTCATCATGAATGGAGACGGGTTACTAAAACTTAATTAACTCTCTGGGTGCCATTGTAATTCATAATTTAAGTGGATATTGAACATATTGGTCGAACGGTTAACTAATAAGTGCTGTCCATATGGATGCTTCTTGAAATTCAGAGGTCACTCGTTCTTACAGCATCCAATTATTTACCAAGGAGGTATACACATTCTAATACCTCCTTGTGTTAACTTATCACGGAGACGTGTTACTAAAACTATAACTCGTTGGCTGTCATTGCAATCCACATAATGAGGTATTTATAAAGTGGACATTTAATATGTTTGGTAGTGAAACCGTTAACTACGTGATATGTCCAGTATGTATGTTTCTTATGAGATTCAGCCGAGGTCACTCACTTTTTGACAGCATCCGATAACCGAATCGGGATGTAACTGACATACGCTAAAAGGGTATAGTACAGGTATGGTAGAGGGGGCGCTTCAAGTAATAGTTGTGAGAGGTATGAAAAATAAAATGTTATAATTATATGTGTAGGTGTAATATCATCTACAAATAACTTCCAAAGCAAAATCAAGTGCGTTTCCAAGTGATTAAGATCCATTCACAAGTAATTGAAATATTCAATTTAAATTAACGACACGGACGTTGTTGACCAAAACGTTCTTTTCCCTTGAACACCATTTATGGAGACGTGCAAACATCTTTAACACAAGCACATGTATGCGTGCATGGGATTTTGACCGGTGACAAATTGACCCTTCTTCAAGGTGAAATACCTCGAAAAGCCAATTAAAACTCAACAGGTGCGCTTGTGATTCATTAACCCGAGTAGTTACACCTCACTGTGATCTTCTTGGTCTCATTAGAAGTGTGAAAAGGTAACGCACTTCTTAAACATGTTAAAGGAACCGTGTCCTGGTCGAATAGAGGGCGCTCCTGAAAAATACATTGGACGATGCCATGTTCTTGATAATCAGGTGGGTTTGTGCGCAGGCGCGGCAACTCTCTTAAATGTCTTATGTGCAGAGAATGCGGTGTGTGTATCAAATGGTGAATCGCTATATATATATGCTCACTTTTGTTTTCAAATTCAAATGTATTTATTACTTCAGTTCAAATCAATACATACAACGAAAATATATATAGAATAACTAATAAGACATACAAATTAAAGTGTTTTGAATCGACAGTAAGGCAAGGCCTATTATAACTAATATATTAAGGTCATTCAAATGTCCAAAACAAAATACACACAAAGAAAATACCAGAGTACCCTACTATTATACACGCACACATACACACACATCTTTGACAAGCTTGCTTTACAAACATGACAAACGTAGCGACGCAGCAACTTTAAAATTATTACCATCCACTTTATAAGATTTCAAATGAGTATTAATCATGTGTTCGTGTTTTCTCGCTCCTTTCAATCAACAGGAAATGTAGATGAATTGAACAATGAAAAACCACAAATGGATTCAATATGACCGTTGAATATAAACGTAGCCTATTGTCATGTCGCTTTGATATCTCAATGTATAGATCTGTCACCATTTTTGTATGAGATGACTACCCGATGTTTACCCAATATGACACACCAGGTAGCATACCGAGGCATTAAAAATACACCAACAATTCAACAACAAAAAACCACAGAGTTTGATAATCATAATGCAATTTACCAGCACATGTTCAAGAATCATTTCTGGATCAAGGCGCGATTCAACACAACACCTTACCAAGCATGGAGACCCGGTCAATTTGTTTTAGGGGGCTGAGGTTTTTTGCTCGAACATCATTTTGTCTTCGACAAAATTGTGCCAATTTTTCGCAAAATGGACTGGGCCCCGATATGAGTCGAGTTTACCCTAAAATATGATGATTTTGCCTGATTTGGGGGCGGGGCTGGGCTGCAGCCCCTAGCCCCCACCCCCCAACAACTACAACAACAGCAACAACAACAACGTGGTACGCCCTTTCCATTTCCATAAAATTATTTCCCAGACGAATAAAACGTATAAATAGGGCGTCCCCGTGAACCAAGTGAACTGCCGTGCCCGGTCGCTGTTTTTGTCCATTCACCGGGACGATTGTTCGGAAATAATCGTGTTATGCCCATTTCTGATTAACACTTTCACTATATAAACTTGTAAAACCCATATTATTATCACATAGATAATGTATCCAGTCGGTAGGGCGGGAGTTAATGTTGCCTGGCAGACCTATTCAGGGGTTTCCAAGCGCACATCCGCAGCCTCCCCCAGGAATATTGGTGGAGTCTGATCCCTGTTTTTATTTCTCTCCTCTCTCCCCGGCGCACGCAACATTTAGGACAGTCATGCATAATAGAGGAGCTATATTAACTACCATGATATCAATGCAACTAATAGTATTAAGATATAACTAGCTCTTTTATAAAGGCTAATATAAACAAGCCTTGTAAAGCCATAATATAAATATGGCGTTTCCAGATGCGAGGTCGCGAAAGGGAAGGAATTATTGTCACGTACAAAACTTTTTTGTTGAACCAACAAGACATCCCCCGAGTCCTTGTTTCCGAACGAAGGCTCTACTGGGTATAGAGCATCATCGATCAAGATCGTTAAATCGATACCAACTCTGTTAGGGGACAAAAGCCCATCATAATGGCTAACGAGTCATATGCAAGACAGTGTAAATCGGTTATTGTATTCACTTCCAGCTGTAATCAGTCACCCTTTTGAACAAGCAGTCTTCTTCAGTCTTGAGAACACGTCTGCGAGAGGGTTTCCGACTTTCCGTATTGATTTTACCAGTAGTTCACCAGAAGGACAGGTATACAGACGTAACGGGTGGTCCATGCAAGTCAAGAAAAATTCAACTACAGTCAAACCTGTCATAGTGGCCACTTGTCTATAGCGGTCAACCTGTTTATAGTGGCACCAAGAGTGATCCCCAGAACAGGGAAATCAATGTTATGAAACGTGCCGATAGAGGTCTGGGGGTGTTTCACAAAGATCCTAAGTTGAACTTAATTATATGTTGGACTTAAACATTATGTTAGTTTATTTTAATTGTTGGGGTAAAAGTTATCTTAAAGGACATAAATGGTGATTCAAATCATAAATATTTATATTATCAAGGGGATTTCATGTTCTTGATGTAAAATGTATGAAAAGTCCAAAAATACTTTTATTATTACTTTTTAATACATTGTATTACAAGGCTACAAATGGCTGTCCATACTTAAGTCCAACTTAGAGTTAAGTTCAACTTAGGATCTTTTTGAAACACCCCCTGGTGTCTACAGTCATACAGTGGCCACTTTTCCTGTTTCCCTTAGGTGATGAAGTTTGCAACCCAACCAACAACACTATCAATATGTTATATACTTGAATAGGTATACATTTGTTTTACTTCAACATTTTATATAAGGTTACCTATTTAGATGGAACAAAACGGATTTTTAAATTATTTTTTTTTTAACTTCAACCGAAAAGCGTAATATTATGTGGCTTTGACTTTGGTCATGTGGAAAACACCAAGATTGGCACAGTGGAGTACTTTAACAGTTTAGAAGATTATCTGTTTTACCAATACATCATATTTTGTTGCATATATTGATAGCGGAAACAAATAATGTCAAATCAACATTAATACTTTTGTTATTTCCATCATTTATACAGATGGATATTTTACTTGATGCAGCACGTTTAGGTTAAATTGATTTTCAATAACGTCATATCATTTAATGTGATACGATTACAATAATATTTTCTGCTACTTATCAAATGTGATTCGTTTTCAGTATTTGCTGTCCCGAGAGATTATGGTTTCTCAATCAATGCTGTTTTGCGATTATTGTTATCATCATCGCCGTCATTTTGTCGTCGTTTTTATTTCTGTTATTCTCATTGTTGTTCCCGTTTTTGTTTTAGCTTCTATTATTATTTCAAAGGCAAAGGTCGAAGTATCATAGACCGTTCACGGAAGTGAAAGGGGGTTATTCAAAGGACAAAATAATTTTTGTATAATTCATAAAAAATCAAGACATTATTGTTTATGGAAAGAAATTGCTGAAAATCATTTTTTTTATGAATTATGATAGAAGTAAGGATGTGTAAAGAATCATTATGAATCCAATTATTATTTAAAGAATTTGCCTACATTTGCCAACATAAAAACATGGTAGTATTTTCATTTCATTATTCGTTCTTGACACAGTGCATACTAATTTTGAAAAAGATTTTGCGGGTTTCTGTCACGTTTTTCTCATCCGAAAACTGCACCGGTTACTCACCGGTAATCGAGATTAAGATGGAGATTAAGCGGTGTTTCATCTCGTATATCTAAAGCCTTCACGCGGGACTGTATAGAAGTTCACAGGTTTAACTTTCGTAACCTAGGCGATTAGTTTGTAATATACGGATTACGTTATATAGACCAGTAGGGGGGCCTATAAGGGCCCCATGTCTTATGGTAAGGGGGCACGGATGTTTTATTTTAGCTGACAATCAACAAATAATCGTTACTTTATGTTGGCCGAATATTACAAAAGTTTACTACGACGCCAAGGTAGCAGCCCCCCCCCCCCCCCCCCCCCCCCACTCCACCGGAGCTACGCCAACGCCCCTGACTCAGACCCAAGCGAAAGTTTTCAAAGCACGAAACATAATTACTTTGCCGCGGCTGTAATGATGGTAATGATGTTCGCTGATTTAACGGTGACATGTTTGAGGGGAGTATTAATATTGAAACCCAAGCGATTAGCTCGGATTAGTGAAGATGAATGCAGCATAAATATTTCAAAGCACATACATTACGTTGTCGTTATCACGATGATATGTTCACGAATTTAACCTTGAATTGAGTATTAATTCAGTAAACTATATGATTAGTTCGGATTAGCCTCGATTTAACTACAGTATACATCAGTTAATTATACTTTAGATTAATTCACTTCTTAATTTGGATTAGTTCACTTCATAATTTGGATTAATGCACATCTAACTTGGGATTTAAAGCACGTGTACATTAAATATTTCAAGGTGGAACATTACAATCCTGCTGTCATGATCATGATGATCATTTTGCATATAATTTCATGAGATTGTCGCATTCCTGTGTTATTAATTTGGATTATCATCATATGGACAAACATTTCAGGGCATTTAACATTAATGTTGCTGCTGCAATCTAGATCACTGCTTTGGATTAATTGTAATAACATTTTCAATATTTTACAAGATACCAATTTATCTACTTTAACATTATCTAAAACTTAATTTTTTCCGTCATGAGAGCTTTCTAATGCCTCCCAATCGGCGTGCGGGAGCTGCATGGTATACATTCTAAACGATAAATTAACTTTGCTAGTCATGCTACTTGTAATGCATTAACTGATAATATTTTATTTGAGTATTGATCATGTTTTATGGATGTTTACCCGCGTCACTGCCAGACGTGTGGCTGGTGTGGAGAACCCGGTCATGCCGTAGGGATCGATTTCTCTTAATGATTCTAATAATCATTACTCTTCACAAATGTTATTCAGTTTATGTGATAAGCCAGTGGCACTATGGTGTATGCCCCATAGTAGACGCTCATATCGACTTTGACATATTTTGGCCTAATGCCATTCCACCTAAATCGCAGTTCTTTTCACCTGCAAAGCATACCCAAAATAGTACATAATATAATTTTAATTATAAGTATAATTGTACATAGGTATTTATATCAATGATGTTTGTATATATACTGCAACACATACCGTACTTTTAATCGATCATTATATTACATCACAATGTGGCATATTTGATCCATATCAGATTTATATTTGGGGACGCGTATAATAATGGGCCAATGGGCGAAATACGAAGTACAAATTTATAACGTCCTTATTAACTATAATATCATTTTAAATTAGACCGTAAATGTAGCAATTTGTTTCGAGATATCGCACTTTATACAGACTGACGATCCCTTTTCTGTTCGAGCTATTATAATTATCACAATTTTCTCACGACTTTTATTTTGACTGAAACGCATCGGTGATCATGACACAAACACATGATATCAAAAGATACAATATTTTACATAAAACGTTGACAATTTGTCTCGCTTTAGAAGAATATTTGTCTCCATTGTCCTTTTCAATCAAACATTCAAAATCGATGACAAATTACAAATATTTTCGAAATATTTTGAATGACGGTGGGAACTCTGTATAATTATATATCTGTACATTTTCTTCTAAAAAAAAAAACTTTAAAAAGATCAGAATGTCTCGCATCAAGGTCATAATTAAACTATTAGTCTACATCGACCTTTTCAATCAAAATAAAACAATGAAAACTATATTTTAGAATATAAAGTATATTGTTAAATACATTTTAAGCTGTGTCGCCTACAGTATTTAGGATTGTTGTAACATGTTGTTACGAAGTAGCATAGGGGGCACTTGCCCCAAGCCCATCCTCACGGACAACCCCCCCCCCCCCCCCCCCCGCTTATTACTCCTCTCCCGTGTGCATGGACGAAATCACGTGACAGTCTTTGAACAAGTTGCCCCCCCCCCCCCTTTGTATAAGCTGAAATTACTAGTTACGCTACTCTTTCTATGGAAGACAGCCTGTCTATCTAAAAGTACGTGGACTGTGTTCTTCATAAGAAAATAGGATTCTGCCGACTTAATAACAAAAAACGTGTAATATTAATCATGGGAAAATGAAGCAACCATTAAAGCGTGTTAAAAGAGATCGGAGATTCATTCATCCGCGATGTTATCTTTAACAAAGGTGTAACAAAGTGTTTTCCCAACAAAACGGGGAAATAATTCCGAAAAACACGCCTGACAAAACAACGAATGCTTTTATTTTGTAATAATTCCGAACAAAAAACGCCCGACAAAAGAACGAATGTTTTTATTTGTATACATAAAGAGATGTTTATAACAAATTGTATCTGTTTAACATACACAAAGAAACCTTCAGCAACAAAAAGATGAGTAAAATGGGGGAATTCCTATGCTTATGGTCAACTACCATTATGGGATGTTCAAGGGCATGATAATGATACAGAATTGTTCCCTTTTATATTTGTTGTTATGACTATCGTGGGAAAATAAAATTTAGTGGGAACACATTTTTTTAGAATGTGGTAAATAGAATGTGGTATTGCGATCGACATCCATATTTCTAAAGCCCTCTGCAGACAAAGCCGACTCGACCCGATCCGACTGGTTTCAATCAGGCTAGAGTTGGGCCCGGTCGGTCGGATCCGATTCATCGTGTTGCATCGGCCCCAACTGGCATCCGACTGACTCTCGACTGGCAAAACGTGTGTCGCGAGGCACTGAAAACTGAGCCGATCCGAATGAAAACCAGCCGGATCGGGTCGAGTCGGCTCTGTCTGCAGAGGGCTTTAGGAATTAGGAATCAACCATGTCAGAATCGCCCGGACGTTCATGTCGAAATGGTCAACGCCCATATCTGACCACCCCCACCCTTTTCTGGCCTCCTCCAAGACATTAATTTATAGAATGCTAGGTAAAATGGTAGTTTATGCCATTGTGAGGACCTATCTTTACAATACCTAAACTTGCTCATCGAAAATATCGTTCATCACCCATCGCATTGCTATTTTCTATCAACTGATGGGACTAGTCAAACTGAACGCTATACTGAACCGTTCTTCCTCACGCACGATTCTTGCAACAGTTCCCCCCAAATTCCCCAAAGATGCTACTGTATCACTATCAAAAGGGGACCACCAGGCACAGAGCAACACATATTGTTTTGGTACCGTTGTGTGATATCAAATACATGTAGATGCCCAACATTTTGCTAAGGGTTGAGTAATTAATTACCACCACTTACGGAACCATTATGGCCTCATGGTTCCGTACGCGCCAAACGTCTGGGAGTGCGCCAATTCTATTCACGCGTACGTTTGGAGACAATATACTCCTAGACAAAAGGCAGTCTTCGTATGCAGACCCATGAATACAGGTTGTGGTATATTATGGTGATGCGTTTTCCAATTATATAATTTGTCTGGAAACATATTTTCTGTACGTTTGGGGGGAATGGGCTACTAAAAATGCTACCTTGCATGTATAATAATATTATTTGTGGTTGGTGGTACCCTTTAACTCGAAAAATACATGTCAATACATGTATGCCAATGACTCATGTTATCTGGCCATCTTTTATCGCGGATTTGCATGGATAGTATCATTTTACCTATAACCATTGTTGTTATTGATTACTATAAATAGATTCTTGGGGAAATCCTTCCGCTTTTGGGACATGACTTTCAACACCATCAGGTGATGAAGAGTTTTCAATGCAAAAACACACTATCTCAATTTGTTGTCAATTTTAGATAACTGCGATAAAAGCCTGAATGGAATAAAAAGCGAAAACAATAAGCAATATGGGATATACTCCGAACTACCTTTAAAATATAACATTACAACTGATTTTAATGCGTTCTGCAACAAATCTCTTCAAATAAATTTAGACCGGGGTTTGAAAGAGATCTATGATCAGACAGACCGCAAAGGAGGAGTTTTATTTCTAACCGCTGGATGATATTTGAACGAGATAAGATCTCGAGATAAAAACTCATGTCGATATCATATCCACGGGGAAAACGGTATCCCTGCGTCCACATGCATGCAATGTATAAACCCATATAGTTTTAGGGAACAATGTGAGCAGGTAATCAAATAATATAAGCGGCACATCATTCAGTATTTAAGAAATCAAAATAATATGAATGTGTTTTTTTTTATTATTTAAGTTTTCTCATAGAACTACGCGTTCACACGTGTCCAATTGTATAAAATGAAAGGTTCTACTAGTACAGTGCTTATTAAAAAGAGTTTAATGTTTTTGGAGGATGCATCTGACTCGGAAGTTTAGTGTTGACACAAGGGATATGCATACGTACACTATTTAAAACCTGCGTTAACACAACATGTATAACCCCGGGTCTAGGTGAACTCTGCAGCATCATGCTGGCTTTAATCCAAACTTTCATAGTCAAGTGTTGGCGCAAGGTATATAAGTATACAATACAGTCATGTATTTATTGTGGCATCGATTATGCTTACAGATAAAAACAAAGACGCCCTTTTATTCTGCGTGTGGCGTAACGGGGTCGGACAGGAAACGTAAATAATTGAGTCAATGTTGATGTTTATTTTCCCCACATCCGCCCGAATCAATATATACAAACAAATCACATTTCGGCATTGTTCTTTGTAACGATTTCAGCCCGTCTCGCATATAGTCCAATCAAGAAGATGCTGGACTCGACTAGTACCTCCTTGACTCAACCTACTTGCTGGTCCTATCATAGAAGGCCTATATGGCACTAGTATCATGGGCATTCCCTTTACCGTGGACCTCTCGAGTCTCTCTTATCTGGTTCGATCAAGAAAGTAACTCACCTTGGTCCAAACATCATTGGTCCTATTGGAGAAGGCCTCTCCGGTCCTAGTATCATGAGCATCCCTTTTAATGTGGACCTGGTCTCTCTGGTCATATATATATCAAGAACGTAAATCAGTGCCATGCATTGGTCCTAACGTAGAAGACTTATCTGATCCAAGTATGATGGGCACATAGAACTTAGTTCTATAGTTCTACAAGGGAGCTGGTTTTTCAGTGGACTACTGTAGTTCCTCAATGCTCCTTGCTTTAGTTTTACAACGTTTTATAGTAACGTATACCACGATAATCAACGTCATAGCTAAGGCGTTTGAGGCAACCACACCTATATATTTCTTGACCATCCACTGCCCTACACATTCTTTAAAAATGCATCATTCTTAGTCATTCACTGCCCCCTCCCCATGAGAAATAAAGATAGACAAATAATAATACGCAACATGTATAGAACATACTTCCCCTAATAAATCCCCTAATAAAGTCAACCCTTGGACATATACACGGTGTATATATCATTGGGTACTTTATACTCAATATATGCAAGTACACGAAGTAATCACGATCGTGAATAATTGACTACGTCACCAGTTTGAACTTGTATCATCCATCTTCGAGAACCAGATTACCCGATTTCCCCTTGATTATCTGTGTCACATTCAATAACACGAGGATGTCATCACTAGAATACATTTTAAAGGAATATTCATGGTGTGCTTTTTAGGCCTTTGTATATTAAAGCCCTCTTTCTAGACTCTTTATAATGTTTATTAGCCTATAAATATAAATCTAATGATAAACTTTGGTATACTAGCAAGATACCAAAAATAATCAACTTACGAATCCACTTTAATATTTGTCCCGGTTTGGCGGCGGACATTATTTATTGATGTATATTTCACATGGATATGTATAATTCACGATTATTCATGAGAAACCATTACGTGTTCATCATTCGTCCGATGAATCATTTTGATATATGTATACAACATCTTTTATATGATTGTTTTAAGTTGCTGAAGTTTCAAAAGCCTCACTATTCCTTTAACTCGACGAGTACATCTTTCATCATCACCACACATACCGAGCGATCTACAGTTCAACCCCGCTGCTGTATAAACCATTAATGAATTACCCAGGGGCACTTTAACATACATCAAGACCAAGTTTATGAATTAAAGATACACGGTCCCTGGATATAGCACATGGTATATTTAATTCGAGTATGCATCTATTCCATAAATCATTAAAAATGTTCTTTTTAAAGGGGTAGTACAGTTCTGGTAAGGCTGAACTTTAGTAACCAAACCTGGACAGTAACATTATAAACTAATAGTTATAACTCCACCATGCTCGAAAGGTATACAAAATGACAAACGACTAAGTAAAAAGCCCGTTATCATTCAAAAAGAGCCATTAAAACACAGAGGGCGCTTTCTAAAAAGGCATTTGTTTCAACCATTTTTCATACAAAATCATTCATGTGATTTTTTATTGAAATAATGATTAAATAGAGAGATCATCAAAAACTATTTAAAAAAACACTTTTGAAAATTTTTGCAAAAGTGCAAGCATTTTTTAAATTTTTTGAAAAATCGTCTAATTATTTGGGCCCAAATAATTATAAGATCAGATATATTTATTGATATTTCAGCCGTTTCTGGGTCGATTTTGACCAAATAAAGTTTATTCTTCCATTAAAATTGCATGTTCTCTCAAATTCGACACTCAGTTTTTCATTACCTCACAAACAAAATTGTGATGTGCAGCGCCCTCTATACCAAAACTAAACTACCCCTTTAAGTTAACAATATTCGTGTATGAATTGCGTCCGTTTATTTGTGGTGTGTGTGTCTAGAAAACCATTAACGTATTATAATAAACACGCTTCTATTTCGAACAAATACTTTAAATTTCAGTTCAGACCTTCAGACTACTATCATTTCCCACAACGTTTCAAATATATAACATTTTACAAAACAGATATAATTTACAAGTGTTTACAATAAACATGATAAACAGACACAATGGCAAAACACACAACCATCTCGAGTAGATTCAAACATATCGCACATAACGTAACACCCAGTAAAAAAACAAAATTTGAGATTTAGGCATGTTATATGTCATGTATGTAGGGGCATTAGACACAATAGTTTGATCAGACTGATACTAGAAGGAAAGAGATCAAGAGGAAGGAAACGCATTATGATGTTGGACTCTGTTAAGAATGGCCCATATGGAGTCTTCAAAAGAAGAGCCATGAGAAGAGAGGTGTGAATGTGATGTGTTAAGGACCTGCTCCTGAGCAGAATCACCAGAAGAAGAAGATAGGTATATGGCTGTTTCTTTTATCGTTTTGTCATCGCGATCTTCGCTTCACAAGATGAATGTTCGCGTATGTTGTTTAGATTACTGGTCTCAAAATACGGGAGTGCGACTTGGAATGTCGTGTAAGGTTTATCCCGTACCACTGTGATCGAAAGTCCCCTTTTTCTTCTTCCTACTCCTTTCTCAGCACCATCTTCTGTCCTGTTCCCTTATCATCATCTTCCCCATCTTCCGCATTATAAACTATCCTTCACTCTTCATTTTCTTCTTCTTCCTCCCCCCTTCCCCCCCTTCCCCCCTTCCCCCCTTCCCCCCTTCCCCCCTTCCCCCCTTCCCCCCTTCCCCCCTTCCCCCCTTCCCCCCTTCCCCCCTTCCCCCCTTCCCCCCTTCCCTCCTTCCCTCCTTCCCTCCTTCCCCTCCTTCCCTCCTTCCCTCCTTCCCTCCTTCCCTCCTTCCCTCCTTCCTCTTCCTTCCTCCTCCTCCTCCTCCTCCTCCTCCTCCTCCTCCTCCTCCTCCTCCCTCCTCCTCCTCCTCCCTCTCCTCCTCCTCCTCCTGTCAATCTTTATCGAACCATTACCAAAAGACGACAAATACGCGAGCTCACAAAAAGTCGGATTGGTTCCCGAATTGGTCGGTTTCTCATCAGACGGTTATTTCGACTGTAATGGTACATGGCTCGGTCTGCGGGGATATATCTTCCAAATATGAAAATCATACCGCGAGAATGAAATCAAAACGGCAGATTGAAGGAAGCCTGTTCCTATAGGATGACAGACAGGCGGGCAGATGCGATAGTGATGACTTCGGAAGTTAGGAATATAGAGCAACCATGGTAGAACGGGCAAAGGAAATCGATAAACATGATAACGGACAGATACATACGGAATAAGTAATTATGATGTATCTGTGTGGATACTAATAATATTTATTCCAATAATACTGCTAGTGCTACTACTTATTGCTACTACTACTACTACTACTTCAGTACTACTCATAATGATAATATTGATCATTATCAGCTATAACTAACATCATACAGATAATATTTATAATAATAATAATAATAATGAAATTATATAATTAGTAATTTATTTATTTATTGTTATTTTTTTTCTCTTTCGCCTTCTCGGCATTTATTCATATTTCATACAAGTTTACAAGTCATATACTTTTTACGATTAATTACAAATTAGAAGTACATTTTTAAAGCATTTGGTAAATTATACAGTGTCTGTTTTCCTTCGTTAGAAAGATAATCATTTATCTGCATACGTGAGTAAATTTCTTTTAAGAACATAAACCATAATTTATTTTTCCTTTCATCTTTTCCAAGGTTGTTTCGAATGACTATCAATTTATAAATACTCCAAAAAGCTAACGTTAAAATATCATTAATTTTTTGGTCTGTATTTATTTTCAATAAGGTAAATATATTAATTTTCTACGTTGATGTTATAAAAATTATATAATTAGTAATAATATGAACATAATTATAATAATGATTGTAATGATAATGATATCATATTAATAAACAGTAATACAAACATAAGGCCGGTGGTAGAGAATACCACTAGAATATTGGTACAAAGTTCTCATTTTAATCCACAGGGTTAGATATACTGTTTTAATCGTAATAAAACTTAAAGGACAATGAAATCCAGACAAATTGATGTATGCACTATAATACGCTAACTATAATGAATAGTCCCCTGAAAATTTGAGCACAATCGGTCAAGAAATAAGAAAACTATGGCTCTTTGAAAAGAGCCATGTATTTCTTTGAGTGACTCAAATTGGCAACCGCGCTCTGGCAAAGTTGTGGACAACTCCCTATACATTTTGTACACAAAATTTCAGTTATGTTCAATTTTCTAAAAATTTATGATTACCCTTCGTTCGAGTTCAATATATGTTTTGTAGAATGCTTTTATACATAACATATCATGAGTAGGGGGAATGGAAAAATGTGACTATGGAGAAAACTGTAAAAATGGGAACATTTGTGTACAAAACATATGGGGAGTTGTCCACACACACTTATCAGAGTGCGTTGCCAATTTGAGTTCCCAATAGGAATAAATGGACATCTCCAAAGAGCCGTAGTTTTCTTGTTTCTTACCCGATTATGCTCTAACTTTCAGAGATGATTCTTCTTAATCTCTTCAAGACTATGAAAGCAACATTTTGCTTGGGTTTCATTGCCCTTTAAAATCATTTATCCATAATGATTTGTATTTATGAAATATGACTAATTGTGCAAAATCATTTACAATATTAGTCTAGACATTTCGATCTATCGTAAGTGAATTAATTTCAAAATGAGAGGTTGATTGATCCCTTTAAACCATCGATCCCGATTCGCCTACATCAGCACGGGGTATAGGGGTATAACATAGTACATCGCTAGGGAGCCATGCTCTTCTCTAGAAGCTGGTTAATACAGACAGTATCTGTATCATGGTTATATTATGTGCATTATTATTGAAATGAAATTCACCACCATCATTACTTTCTGGTCGATTAAGCCGTGCTTACGGCGCGAAATTATTTTTGCATTTTTATTTTCATCATCACTTGAATCGCATACATTGATTAATGAATAATAAAAACAAATATACGTATCAAGCCTGCTATTTTTATGGACATGATCAGTTTCGTAGCTGCATACTAGTCCTATACATGTATAGTAACTTGGTAAAATGAAAGTAATTCATAGTGAATTAATGCTACCTTGCCACCGTGCACCTTCCACAATTCTAGTCAAACAATTACATTTGCTGTCTCATATTGACAGTTTAGAAAATTGTGTTTATTCTTGAAATAAAAACAATGATTGCGTTTTGCGCGCTCATAATTCAAAACAACATTTTGTGCATTTTTGTGTTGGGTTTGTCTCTAGAATTTAGTTCAGGGATAATTCAAGCTTGTTTGGATCACACTCATAACAGTGACACAGGCATAGGAGAAGGGTGGGGTGGCTGAGGTATAACCCCCCCCCCCCCCCCCCCATATAATTTAGAAAACAGTTCGGAGGAAGGGCATCTCAAGTTTGTGCGACAAACACCGAATTTCAGGCTAAACCATTGGAGTTTCAGGCAATAGTTTAACAAAGTCATCTACGTTCAAGTAAGAAATCATGAGTTTTGGGCCAAAATAATAATTGTGTCAATTTTGGGCTATAATCATAATTATCACTAACTGACAACTTGTAGACAAAGACTCAAATAAAATATGGTAAGAATGACATTTGGGCAGAAGATCACAACCACGTACCCCATCGCCAAATACCCCAGCTATACACACGAAAATAAGTGCGGCAAAAAGATTCATAATAAACACCAACAAAATGTCGCAATATCAAAAACAATTCTCGCTTTGAGAACGCACCGTGCGATCAGTTTTTACACACCTCACTTGCATCGGACAATCGCACCAATTAGCAGTAGGCAAACGATATGAGCCTCCCCTTTTGTAAACACAAAGAGAAGTCTATTAAAAAGGAAACAATCCAATGTAATTCATCTGAATCAATTTATGTGAACAACATTTATTCCACCCTTTGATGTCGCAAACATCCTTTGTCATCATCATTTTATGTTCATTGGATGATGAAATAATCGTTATTGTTATTATTATTTATAATACCACCGTCGCACGACAGAATATTAGGCGCCAACTGTTTAAACATCGATAAGTTATTACAATCACATTATTAACCCGTCTTTCTTTCAACTACTCATCAATATTCTTTCTTTGTCATCATATTTTTGTAGTTTTCCTAGACAATGATACCAATTTACCATAAATAATCGTTATAACTTCCCCCTTTGCACATACACAATTGTAGTCAAAATGTATAACATGGATACACAACCAAACGGCAAGTTTATGATACAACTTTATTTCAACCATTGACGAATACTATTCTTTGTAATCACATTTCTAATTTTATTGGACAATGAAAACCATTTACCAAAGAAAATAATAACTGTTACTCTGTTAGAACTTCCTTTTTGCTCACACTCAAAGATCAGCATACAATGGAAACCCTACTGTCATTAAAACTCTGAATCGATTAGATGAAAACAACTATTCTGTCAACATTTGATCAACATTTTTTGCAACATGTTGATTGTCATTAGACAGTACATAGAACTTTACCCTATAAATAATCGTCATAGCTTCCCGATTGCACAAACAAACAAGATTTGAGTCTCAAATTTAAACATCGAAACACAGTCCTATAATTAAACTGGGACACAACTATTTTTTTAACCCTTGATCAAAATTCTGTGTAATCATAATTCCACAAAACAAACAACCCGAGTCAAATTACCCACATGTATAAACAAGATATGAGTGCAAATATGACGATTACAATTTTAACTGCTGTGCTAATAAACCGTGCACACTGAATAGAGCATCGGGAAATGGAAATTATAAATTAATTTTTGTCATAACATTTGAACAATAACTGTGTTTGTACCATAGGAGAGGTGTTGAGTGAGGGTACGGTACAATTATATACGCTTCTGAGCGGAATTTGATCAAACAGACTTTGTTTTGCTTTGAAAATGTATTATATTCACTCTTACAATTCTTACGCTTAACTTTTCCTCTACATCCCAACAAAATTGAAGCGCCCCTCTAAATCAAACTGTTACTATCCAAAAATCATTACATATATATACATGACATCCCCGTTTGTAATTTCTTTGTACAGCGTATTTCCTAACCCTACTATGGTATATACACTATAGATATCATTACAATAATTATCAACTGTCCAAACCATCTTCTTTCATCGCTCGCTTCCAAATTAAATCAATCTTCGGATATATTTCTATTCTGACTTCCTTTTTCGTCATCTATTTTTCCCCCCTGTTCAGATGACGTCCTTCGATTGCACATGTCGCCGCGCATGCACAGGACGAACATAATGCAACGGGCAAACCATAATAGTTCTACGGGTAAACAGTGGTCCGCCCTTTTGGGACGAATCGCAAAACCAAAACAGCGCAGCAAATCAATGGAAGGCTTGAAACGTCATGACAAAAATGCGTTTAAAGAGACTTGTTTTAATCGGCGTTTATACTCTGATAACCGTGAGGGATAACGTCCAGGTTACATTATAGGGGCGGGCATGGGAGCATATGCATGTGCCTCACCCCCTCCACAATAATTTGACAAAACAGTAATATAACACACATAAGGAGTAAGATCTATAAAAATACAAAATAAAACATTGAGTAACCCCTCCCCCCCGGTTGGAAAACGCTACGCCACTGAACATGAAACACGTTACAAAACACAAATTATTATTTGTTTTAAATTATAATTACATACATATTTATTTTGAATTAACACCAAAACCCCAAAACAAAACAGTTGGTTTGCGCCAGGGAGGTGGCACACCTTATGTATTTGTTTAAAGATTTCTCATTATATCTGTTTAGCAACACCACTAAACGTTCATTTCTGGCCAGACGAGCCTAACTAAACGCACCCATGATGAACGAAGCCTTATACATGAATACATACTGGAAGGCGATTAAAAATAATGGGAAATTCTGTTTGAATTAAATTTGAATAAAATACAACCCTCCCTGACCCCATCCACCCCCCCCCCCCCCCCGAACCCCTCCCCTAAAAAAAAATAACACGTTAATGTCTGGCCAGTAGTCTATTTAAACCATAGACCTATGATTCTAAACGCACCCATGATGAAACGAAGCCTTATACATGAATAAATACTGCAAAGAGCTTCAGAAAATAATGGGGAATTCCGTTTGTTCAGCTATACACAGGGACAGGACCAAAGGTTCTATTGGGCAGAGTCAATTGACAATAGTCTATATGAGACTGTACAGGTCTGGATATCGAAGCTCTGTATAGAAACCATGGACTAGTACTAGTAGAAATAAATATAAACGTTTAATATTGCGGACCTATTTTACATTTCATTACACTTAGGCCTTCCACGTCCACAATAAGTTATGAATTATATAATAAATTGTCGCCATTTCTCTTTGATCTCAGACTTCTCAGTGGTACAACAACTGAATGATGCACGTCATTACAATGTTCACTTTCGTAGTTTGTGAGCAGTACTTCTTCATGTTTGTCTTGATAATGTTAATTGTTCATTTAGGTTATGTAAATATGATTTTTTTATTTTAACGATGTGAGACGATGTATTATCTTGACAAGAGAAACGAACTCTATCCAGATACAAAAGAAAACTTATAACGAAAGATAAATAGATCTAAGATCCCTAAGATGTACAAAGTTCTCCAAATATTATGCTTCCAGCGCAGCTATGGCTACTAGTAGTATATAGATTAAGCAAGGAGGTTATATTTCAAATAAATAGGACCTCCTTGGTATGAGCCTAATCCAATCAAACACAGTACATTATACAAACGAAATAAATCGAGAAACTTTGCATGAACATAAAAAAAACTACCTGAATGTACCGCAATAAGTATACATAAGGACATTCCGTTTGAACGGGGCTAAAGGTTATAGCAAAGGCTTACCAAAGGTTTAGGAGGGGGGCTGAGGGGGGCTGCCACCCGTGGAGTTTCGAAAACGACCATATTCGGGCAAAAAGCACATCACATTCGGGCAAAACGTGTCATATTCCGGCAAAACCATGTCATAATTTGGCTAATCCATGTTATATTTGGGCAAAACCATGTTACATTCGGGCAAAACCCGTGTCATATTCGGGTAAACTCATGTCATTTAAGGGCAGAGTCATGTTACCATTCGGGCAAATTAATGTAATTTTATAGGGCAAGATTTCAGATTTAACATCATCAACATTTTCGGGCATCAAAGAATTTTTGTTGTTTTTTTTTTTTGCTTGTCAGGTGAATTATTCGGGCAAAAGACCTCAGACCCCGATACAAATGTGCTCCTACGCCCAGCATGAGTCAACAGACTCTAGACTCAAATAAAACAGAAACTTTGCCCGAACAAAATAACCCCTTGTTGATATGAATGTGCGTCAAAGAGGATGAAATATAAGGGACATACCGTTTGAACGGGGCTAAAGGTTATAGCAAAGGTTGACCAAAGGCGGCGACGATTCAACAGACTCTAGACTCAAATACAATTGGAGGTATGTAATGCATCGGAGTTGTAAATATGGGCCTGCATTAGAACAAATCTTACATCCTGTAAACTTGTAAAGGTTATAACTCCAAGGGGTGTTTCACAAAGATTCTAAGTTGAACTTAACTAAGGGCGAATTAAAAAGTATGGAAAGTCACTATTTTTGTTTGTTGTAACAGTCTTTTTCAAATCATAAAATGGGTTGATTCAAATCATTAATATTTTCTATCATCAAGAGATGTTATGTTCTTGATGCATACATTTATGAAAAGTTAGAACTTCTTGTTTGTTTGCTTTTGAATATATTGTATTCCAAGGCTATAAATGGCATTCCATTTTAGTTAGGTCCAACTTAGAGTTAAGTTCAACTTAGGATCTGTGTGAAACAACCCCCAGAAACTTTGGCACGAACACATAAGCCCTTGTTCATGTGATGTGCCTCAAAGAGGATGAAATATAAGGACATACCTTTTGAATGAGGCTAAAGGTTATAGCAAAGGTTGACCAAAGACTGGCAAAGAGTCAACATACAGTCTCTAACTGGTGTATGTGGGAATACATTG
>JBAMJV010004594.1:0-112070 GCA_037951105.1 Echinarachnius parma | reverse complement strand
GGTACGTTTCTTGAATACAACTCCTTTATTCAAAATATCCCTTTGAGGGCGTTTAACAAAGGCACGGCGATTCCCCGATCGATAATTAATATCGAATTATTGATTAAAAGGAGTGTGGGAATACATCATGCCTCCTGCTACCAGGCCTTATTTGCTGAAGTAGGCTATGTTTACTTTAAATTTAAGATACACCATACATGTAGGACGAACGCAAAACAATTCATGTGAACATCATATAGGCCTATATACATTTCCTGTAAACAATACAGTAGTAGCTATATCTTTCACGCGGTTATGTTTATCTGGATCATGGTTGGAGTTGCAAACCATATCAGAAAGACGACGTGTATATAGACAGAAATTGGAACTATATATATGGTTCCGTTCATCTGTCTGCTGCAAAGTCCCAAAATCATTACAGGAAGAGACATACTCTGTAGATTGCAGGAATACTACCAGTATTAGGCTATATAAAACCATATATATTTTGAACAGTGATAAGTTACAGTAATTGTAATCTGTATATAGGCCCTGTATATGGGTTTCGTGATTCCGGGCGTTTATTATGTGTAAAGTCTGAACACATTGAAGGTATAGTAGCTAGACAGTCATTATCACAACATGCCTAATTGTTTTACACGTGTACTTAAAACCATTATAGGTTATACTAGCTATCTCGCCATTAAATCTCGCTACTATATCCGCGATTTGTTTTTCCTGCTCTGAAGTATGACATACTGATTTCCTGCTCTGAAGTATGACATACTGACAAGAAGATATCAAGGATGCACGTACACAGCGCGATTCATTTATATATAAAGTTGCAACTTGTACTATAACACATACAATTGTAGCGATGATACAGACAGATTCGATAGAGACAGGATAGGCACAGACGGAGCTGGTAGGATACTATAACGATAGGGCAAGGGCAAAGGTCCAAGCCGTCATGCGAACTTGCTCTGGATTTATCCCTTCCCATGCAGTGAATCAAATTAGCACATTACATGCCTACCTGCAACACATTATATAGGCCTATTATTTACCCCATGTGCCTAGCCCATATGCGAATTTCTTACACGGGGAATGTGGGGGTGGGGGCGGGGGGGGGGGGGGGGGGGGGGCTTCAGCACCCCTCCTCTCTTTTCTAGCTCGATGGAAAAAGAACACAAATTCGTTCGCCATTGGGTCCTGATAACCTCTATTTTGCCTCACATTTCGGGAGGAAAACCTACCATGTGGAGCAGAACAAATAATTGTATGCATGCAATCACTCTGTCAATAGCATGCGTGTTAGCAGTTGTGGAAATAACCAGGTAAAAGGGGGGAGGTCACACCCCCAAAACAGTTAATATGCGGGGTTTTACCCCCCCCCCCCACGCGCCCTGGGTACGCCTATGAGTTAGCATGTTGCAGATTCTGATCGATATACTGATCGACAGAAAACCAAACAAATCGTGAAGAATGCGGAAGCATAATCATATGGTCCAGACTGATTCTTCGATTCTTCCCTATAAATAATGGCAAATAAAGAGTTATAGGAGTGTCTGAAAAACAATTGCGTGAGAATGTGACATGAAAAGGTTGCATAATTGAGAAATGCATATCACAAAAGCCTACTTGTTCATTCAGTGGCGTAGCGTGGTCGGACTGATTGGGGGGGGGGGGGGGGGGCACGAAAATTATTGGGAGGGCACACCTTATGTATTTCTTTGTTTTTTCAAAAAATGGTCCCTTATGTTTTCTATTGTTTTTTTCGAAATTATTGGGGGGGGGGGCACGTGCCCCCCATGCCCCCCCCCCCCCGTAGCTACGCCAGCGTGCCCGCGTTTTTTATGGCTGAGGGGGTGAGGGGGGGGGGGGGGTGTTAAGGGGCCCAAAGCTTTTGAATTCAGCTGTTTAGAATTGGAATATTATTAAGTGCACATTGCAAGTATCATGTTATGAGCTGGGCTTTGTCCAATATGAACTTGATGAAGCCTAATAGATACATATTTGCAAGCATTCTGATGGAACCCTGATAGCATCAGTCATATATAGGATACCCACATTGGGAAGCTTGTTGGGTGTCCAGGGGGCTGAGCCCCCGGAAGCTATGAGATTTGTTATATCGAGATTCTTTAGTTAATTGGCTTATGATTTAGCTGTTTAGAGATTGGAAGATTATTAAGTGCACATTGCAAGCTCCTGCTATGATGATGGCACTGTCCAAGTATGGATGAATTTTAGCCTGATAGATAAATACTGTCGATTGCAATCATCCTGATGGAACCCTAAATGGAAAAAAGTCAAGGTATACCCACGTTGGAACGCTTATTGGGGGCCCAGGAGGCGAAGCCCCCGGAAGTTTTGGGATCTGTAATATCCAGAAATACAATTTCTTGATTCATAAAGAGTATGAGTAATACATATGTAGTGATTATAAAGACTTTTTTTTCTATTCATGATCGATCTTAACACCAGTATCATGCCCTTCGCTTGATGATTGCTTAGAACAGTATACTATTTATCACAGCATTTTCGGATAGTATGAGGGTCCGTGGTTCGACTCCAGTCGAACCCCAATGTAACATCAACAACTAAAGCCAGTGTTGTGTGTTACTGTGCCTCCCCTTCTGCTAATAGATGCAGGCTGCAGGGTCACGCATACTTACAACACTGGCTTTGACTGCCCCCTCCCCACCCTGTATAAAGAAACGTGAAACAACCAAACCACACAATAACATATTTGAATGAATCGATGGTTTCTGAATCGATTGTACTCCAATTTCACTAGAGATTCGCATAACATATAAAAGCGCACTTCATACCAAAGGTACTTGTGAAAATTCATTCAAGAGTTTCATCTTCAGCGGAGTAAATGTCGATGGATCAATTATGGTTGAGGAACATATGTTGTTTTTGGACCATTTGAAGTACTGTCCGTAATACGGACTTTATTCAAGAATTTCTCCTAAATAAAGACATTTTGTTGATACCCTTTTTTAACAAAACCTTCAGTTTTCTTCTTATGTCATAAATATGCCGCCATCGATTTGCAACAGAACCACCATGTACATTTGTAACCATAGTAACAACAACAATAGAAATATAATAAATAATATATCTGGCTACTACTTCTACTTCTACTTCTACTTGGGTACTCGACAGGGTCCATCAGTCAGGACGTAGAGTCGAGGGGAACCGGTGAGGTGTCCCATTAATTGCCGATTGAGGCAACTGCTCCCGCAAAGGCTCCTAGTGATGTAGAAGCCAAGATATTATTGGGGAGCGCATTCCATGCTGTTACAGTTTGTGGGAAGTAGGAGTTCTGGTAAAGCTGAGTTCGAGTATGTATATGCTTGAGCTTATTTGGGTGGTATTGTCTGGTGATGCTTGGGGCCATTGGTGTGAGGAGTTGGTCAGGTGTAATTGCTACCATGCCATTCTGAATTTTGTAGAGGAGGCTAAGGCAGGAGATGTGTCTGCGTCTTTCCAGTGTACTCCATTGAAGTTGTTGAATCATAGCAGACACACTCTCAGAATGGCGGTATTGTTGAAGAACGAATCTTGCTGCTCGCCTCTGTACAGCTTCAATCTTTGAGATGCTCTTCTTTGTAGATGGATTCCAGACTGTTGCACAATATTCCAAGCGAGGTCTAACCAGGGAGAAGAAGGCTTGTTGTCGGATCTTCTGGGAAGAGCGTCGTAGATTCCTATTGATAAGCCCGAGCATTTGGTTGGATTTCGATGCAATTCCATCAATGTGTTTTTGCCAGGATAGGTTGTGAGAAAAGGTAAGACCCAGGTATTTGTAGTTTTGAACTGCTGTAAGTTGAGTATTGCCCAGTAGGTAATTGCCTTCAATGTTGTTTCGGCGGAGTGAGAACCGTAGAAGATGACATTTCTCTGTGTTGAATTTCATCTGCCAGGTAAGAGACCATTGATGAAGGCGGTCAAGGTCCCGCTGAAGCGCATGGTGGTCCGATATGTCATGAATAGGATTGTATATGAGACAGTCATCTGCAAACAGCCTTAGCTTGGACGTGATACCATGGGAGATGTCATTTATACATGTGATGAACAATAGGGGGCCCAGTACCGTTCCTTGGGGAACACCAGATGACACATGGATCGTGTCAGATGCTTGTCCATCTACAACCACCCGCTGGGATCGGTCTGTGAGGAATGATCTGATCCATTGCTGTACTTCGCCTCGGATGCCGTAGTGTCTGAGTTTGAGTAAGAGGCGCTCATGGGGGACACGGTCGAAAGCTTTCGAAAAGTCCAGAGCAATCGCATCAACCTGGTCTTTTTGGTCCAGTGAACGTGCCAGATCTTCGGCTGTCATAATTAACTGGGTCTCACATGAGCGGCCTGCTCGGAAACCATGTTGAGAGCCGCATTATGCACACAATGTTCGCGTGAACATGGAGGAAAAAAAATCACATGTGAAATAACACCGTATAGCTGCTAATTTTTAGTTTTTAAAGTAAATATGTGTTGATTTGCTATATTTTTGTCCATAATCGGCTTTTGTTACCATGGTTACATGAGTACAGTGTAGTGCAACAAAAATAAACATTCGGCTTGCTGAGGCTTTTCGGTGTTGTGCATACTAGTTTAGCAATTGAATTTGTTTTGTTTTAATACTGAGTCAGACAAATTGTATAGACCTGTATGGTCTCCAGGTACATGTAATAAGATATGAAGGGCATGAAGGGTGCCTTCCTCGCGATCAAGATGATGTTCGAAGCTAGATACGCTCTGCACATATTACAGTATGTCCCGAATATTGTGTACTTCAGTAAGACACTTATTCAAGATAATGAACATGATCTTGATACTGATTTAAAGACATCACCCAGTATGATTCGAATTCACAATATGCATGGCATGCTGGGGGTTTGATTTATGATAAATGTAGTTAAACAAATACAGGACAGACACGACATCTACGCGGACTACATAATGATGGTGAAATATTCATCATATTACAAGAAATGGTGTTTCTTTTTGTATTTGTTCATAACTGGAATTGAAGGTGTCCCGAGATTGACGCAATCATTTGATATACAAATCCTCTTATTAAGATTACACATTTTTGAGACACCCTGTATAGCATGATAAATCATGCAAAACTACCCATTTTGTGGATTGCTAATGCTGACTTCAAAGTACTAGAACTTTTTGTTCAGATAACAGGGACCGCGGAACCGGGGGGCTGGGGGGGGGGGGGGGGGTTTGGGGGGGGGGGGGGGGCTGCAGCCCCCCATTTTTTTGGGCTAAAAACAAAGAAATACATAAGCATAACATAAAGAAATACATTACAGTTCAAATGTGATCAGCCCCCCCCCCCCCCCCTCCACTTTCAAAACCATTCCGCGGTCCCTGGATAAGGTGTATTGTCGATATAATTGGACAGTTTCTTAAAAAGTACATGTATTAATTTGACTGCTAATACATTTATCGAATTATACGTAACCACTTGACTGCGGACCACGTATTATCTCTTAGTGGGCCATTTTGCTGTAATCTGTAATCAATTTGTCTTTGAGACAAACCCGTATTTACCTCATTTACTTGGTCAAAATGATCAAACGGGTAATATGAGCCCGTATTACCTGTTTACGTCTTGTTGTTGTTATTGTTTTAATGTAAATTATCGTGTTTTTCATCGTTGTGCACATGCGCAGTGGCGATTTCAACATGAAGATGAGCCCGTATTATGCCCGGCGCAGACAGAGCCGACTCGACTGGTTGTCCTTCCGATCGGCTCAGTTTTCAGTGCCTCGCGACACACATTTTGCCAGTCGAGAGACAGTCAGATGCCAGTTGGGGCCGATTCAACAAGATAAATCGGATCTGACAGACCGGGCCCAACTCTAGCCTGATTGAAACCAGTCGGATCGGGTCGAGTCGGCTCTGTCTGCGCCGGGCTTTACGCGTTTACGTGAATGAAAGGGTATCGCGATCGATATCGATATCGCGATTGCTAGGCTAAATGGCTGCAAATTCGCGGAGATTCGAACACCACTCCAGGTACTTGGTACTTGGTAGTTTATTCCTCCAAAACACTCCATAGCCTGTTTTAACTGGAGGTGGGTCCGAGAGAGTGGTTAGCCCCTAAGGACAGAAGGGTCCTTAGCAAGCGCATTCTGGAATGTATGAAGTGAGGGCTGGTTTACCGTAGATTGAAGTAGCTTATTCCATTCAGTGGTTGTACGGACGAAAAATTAATTTGCGAACGCCTCAGAGTTTGTGTGTTGCTGTTGATACTGTATTTCCAGGGATGAAATATCCGAGAAGAAAACATCTTCAACGCCGAAAAATACGATTAGAGCGAACTTGAAAGCGGCCAGGGCCTTTCGGGCTTTTTTGGAAGAAAGCAACGATTATTCAGATGATGTTTGCTTCGAAAGTTTTTCCGCTGATAAACTCAATGGAGGTCTCGAAGGATTCTGGTTGGGCGCTCGGAAGCAGAAGAGTGACGGGGACGCTCCGGCGGGTAGCATCCGTGCGGGTACCGGTGGCATGCAACGGTAAGTAAGCAAGCTTTTTATAAAGCCTCAACGTTGGAAAATCTCCGTCATAGCTTGAACAGATATCTGAAATCTCCACCGAATGAGAAGGGATTTGATATTATCAAAGACAGGGAATTTTCTGCATCAAATGAATCTTACAAATCTGATTGGTCAATTTGTCTTAGTGAATAGTGGGCCATTTTGCTGTAATCAAAAGCAAACAAAAATAACAACAACAAGTATTTGAGACTTGTTAAAAATTACATCAATAATTTCACGAACAGTTTCAACAATTTTACAAAGAAACCATGTGAGATGGACAATATTTGAAATTGATAAGGCAAGGCCCAGCTGGGAGCACAAAGAGCACAAGAAAGAGCACAAGATGGTGAGTACAAATATGTTTGAAAAAATGTATACACTTAAGTTAAAGAGATAAATCCGTCACACCCTGCTTGTTCTCACGCAATACGGGATATATCTACGTTCTGGTTCCATATTCCATTCGGCCTCCGGCCTCATGGAATATGGAACCAGAACGTAGATATATCCCGTATTGCGTGAACAAGCAGGGTGTAACTAAATATTACGTGCTTGGCGAGTGTACATTCTGTGCGGACCACGTAATATTACGTGCTCAGCCTATTGTCTGATTTGAAGCGTCAGCGCCGCACAGTGCATACCCCTATACAGACCGGGGGCCCAGAGCATTTAATCAGCTGAAGAGAGACAAAAGGTTTGATGGTCTCATCATTTTAGAATGTGGCCATGGGTCAATGAAATGAATTGTTGCCGGGTCACATCCTGTACCGTAAGCCTAGCTAGGGGGCCCAAAAAGGAGGGCCAAAAAATACATTTATTCAGCTGAACACCGACATGGACAAAAGTTGGTGGATATCGTACCTTAGGGGGTACCTATTATGAAAACAGTGATGCCAGCAATTTTATCCTGTACGGGGCCCTAGACAGCAACTCTAATAAAGTGGTGTTATTCAGCTGAAATGAGACATGGCTAATTTCTTTTACAATGGAAGTATTACACAACAGAGATGACCGAAACACCAATGCCAGCAATTTTATCCTGTACCGGGGGTCAGACAGCAGCCCTGAAGGGCGAACGGAAACAGACCGGCGGTCAGGTTATAGTCCCAGAATGCAATTTAGGGCAGCGCCACGCCGCGGCGCACCGATACACGACCCTATGTTTTCGTACGCGCGTTCGCGTGAGTGGAGTAATGCGTGCGAGTTTCTTGCAAGCGTCGCCTGTTCGCCGTGTATTTCCCGCACAATTGGCTTTTTAAGAACAAATCACGCTGCTTTAGTGTCGTGGTCCGTCCAAATTCTGGGTTTTTTGCGCAATTTTGGTATGCATTAATCGATTTTTTTTTTGGAAGGTGGAAAACAGTCTAAGTTAAAACGCATATATATCAATTTGTTCATTATGGAGGATTTTGTATCATTTTAACAGTGAGAATCAAGGTTTTAAATGCAATTATGTCAGGTGCCGTGCGTGTATATAGGTGTGGGACAGGTTTTCAAATTTCCTTTTCGTTAACAAGATATTTACGATTGAAGTATTTAGATGTCAAATTATCCACTGGATCGTCAGAACCGTGTACAAAGTGAGTTCAATGAGTAAGGGAATATACCACTTTCCATTTTTGCTCATTATTCAACCATATTTATAACATCCATTGAACTTGACACGTTCACACAACGCCCAGTGGACATATCGGATAACAGCAATATATTGCATCAACCACTCATCACTTTTTGCACATGTCAACTGTTACTAATTCCATTCAACGATTTCTTGACATCAAATTGACTAAATAACCGGTTATAATTTGCAAGTTAATTAGAGCGTGTACAAATACTAATTGCTCTCTTCTGCAAAAGAAATATGTTCATTCCAAGCCAAATTTGAGTCAATAATAACTCCTAAAAATTTGGTTGACTGTTTTTCTACCAGGGATAAACCATCTATAAAAAAATTACATTGTGGTTGGTCTTGGGAGTTAATGGTTCTAAAACGAATCAAATTAGTTTTACGTATATATTCAAGGACTAGCAAATTACCCGTGATCTTTGAGTAAGATAATGTTGTATGTTGTATTTTTGTATTTCGTTATTTCTTGTATCTGTCCTGTAAAAAACATTTGGTCAATTAATGGCATCTCTGTTTGTATGGTTATGATATGATGTAATCAGTGTATAATTAAAAATACAATCTCATATTCACAGGCATACACGGGGGGGGGGGGGGGGGGGGGTTCAAATCCCACTTTGATGAAAAAGGGCTGTTGTGGGGGTTTCCCCCTCAAAGACATATTCACGGATACTCCCTCCCCGCAAAAAATGTTCACCGACATCCCTCCCCCCTCGAAAAATCTACTCCTACACCCCCACCACCTCCCGTCGAAACACTTGACCGACACCCGGCCCCTCAAAAATTAGGTTTGACGAAATAACCCCCCCCCCCCCAAAAAAAAAAATAAAATAAAATAAAAATAAAAAAATAAATAATAATAATAATAAAATAAAATAAATAAATATTCACAGACACCCCCCCCCCCCCCCCCCATCGAAAGAATCTTCACTGGTACACCCTCTCGACAAAATCTTCACTGACAGCCCCCTCGAAAATACTTCACCAACAACCCCCCACACCCACCCCCCTCGAAAAATCTTCACAGACACCCCCCTTCAAGATTCTTCATACACACCCCCGCCCCCTCCCCGGTGTTGATTCAATCGCATATTCACAGGGCGTACCCGGGGGGGGGGGGGGGATAGTTACAATCCCCCTTTGATGAAAAAAGGTTGTTTCGGGGGTTCAACCCCCCCCCCCCCCACCCCCACTAAAAAATTTATGACGGACACCCACCCCCCTTACAAATTCTTCACCGACAGTCTCCCTCGAAAATTATTCACCGACAACCCCCCCCACTCGAAATACTTGACCGACAACCCGACCCCTAAAAAATGTTGGTTGAGGAACTACCCCCCCCCCCCCCCCCCCTCAAAACATATTCATGGGCACCCACTCCCCTCACAAATTCTTCACCGACACCGAAAGAATCTTCACTGGTACCCCCTCTCAAAAAAAATCTTCACAGACACCCCCCCCCCCTCCCTCCGAGATTCTTCACCAACATCCCCCCCCCCCTTTCGAAAGAGTCTTCACCGGTACCCCCTCTTGAACAAATCTTCATCGACATACCCCTCGAAAATTCTTCACCGATACCCCCACGAAATACTTGACCGACACCCCCTTGAATTCTTCACGACACCCCCTTGAAATACTTGACCAACACCCCCCTCGAAAATTCTTGACCGACACCCCCCTCGAAATACTTGACCGACACCCCCTCGAAATACTTGACCGACACCTAGCTGGAAAATTTTGGTTGACGAAATAATGTTTGAGGTATAACTTTGGTTGATAAACCGCACTATCGGCTTGGTTTTCGCACGCACGTAACAAAACGGTAGAAGCTGCATCGCGCTATCGGCTTGGTTTTTGCACGCACGTAACATAACGGTAGAAGCTGCATCGCGATTTATTGCAAATACATTGCTTAAAAACAGCCAATTCTGGACAAATCTTGACGTCCGACAAAAACACCGTCCTCTTATTATAATATAGATAATTTATTACATTTAAACCATAATGAGATATTACACAAATCATGATTTACAGTATCAACAAGTGTATCAATATTTGTGTGTGAGTAAATTATATTTGTGTCGTTGGCAAAAAAATGTAGGTTAGAATATTAAATGATCGAATTATATCATTAACATAAATCAAAAATAGTAGTGGGCTTAAGATGGAACCTTGAGGAACTCCACATGTGAGGTTCAATTTTGAGGAACTATTAGAATAATAATAAACGTATTGTGTTCTATCATAGTCCTCAAAACGGGATAGAGCAAGGCCTCTGATACCATTTAGTGTTTTAGTTTATGAAGTAAAGTTGTATGATCGATGGTATCAAAGGCCTTGGGGTTATAGGGTTATTCTCCACGACCATTGAAGCAAATCGAATAGGGTTTTCTGCAAGATGTAGGTAATAAGTTAGTTTCATACCCTGAAAATACCATTCTGATTGATGAACTATCTTTAACGTTATCGTTGCAGAGTCCCGTTGTAATTTATTCTGGGACATGCTGTATGGTATGAATGTATGGTTGGCTAGAAGGATCAGAAACATGTATTTTATATGTTTATGTTTTAAAGACGTGTCAAAGACGTCTCTTATTTTAGTTATACGCATATTGATAACCATACGTCTATGTTACCCATTACGTCTATATCGCTATAAGAATCATCACGTCTTTGTTTGACACTCTACACGCATTCTATGTAAACATGACGTATTGTTTACTTGGCCAATCACAACACTTTCTACTTACTAGGCAGTGCTCATGTTTCTTCCTTTTAAAGATATATTTATACAACCAGAGCACGCCATATGCGTTGTAATTTGAGTCTACCATCATAGTCCAGAAAGAGTAAGAACATGTAATTGGCGTAGCCAGGGAGTGAATACGGAGGGGGGTGCTGGCTTAAATAAAGAGTTCACTAAATAAATTAGGCTCTAAAGAAAACTATATTTTAAAGGTATCTGGATGTGGATGTTGTACAGTGCAGGACCTGGTATGGTATAGTGCACCGGATTAGGAGAGGGCGCTAGTTTAGCTAGTCGTAACGTAGGTGACTCTTGCTGATCTTGTTGCGGAACACCTCCGGTGATGAACTATCTACCACTTCGTTTGGGAGTTGGTTCTAGGCCAGCGTAGTTCGTACAAAAAAATGACTGTTTGAGTTGCCCTGTTTTACAATGCCTAACAGTGTAACACTTATGATTATTTGTTATCTGCCTTTCTAATATATTTTGGGTTTCAAAGCCAGTGAACTCTCTGGCTGTGATATTTCTTCTAGATTTTTGTTTGACTAGAACATTTTCAATAGGAAGGGCTGGGACCAACCCCTCGACCACCTTGAAGAAGGATGTAAGCTTCAACACTTGGTGTCTTGATGCTAGAGTTGGTAGGTCGAATCTTTCTCTCATCCTGGTCATCGAGCCTGGTTCACGCGAAGTGTAGTCACCTGCGATGAACCTCACTGCTCTCTGCTGAATCATTTCTAATCTCGATATGTCCTTTTGAAGGTAGGGGTCCCACAGTAGGCGCCGTACTCGAGGATTGAGCGTACCAATGCTATGTATGCCGTTCTTTTGCATTCTTAAGTTACGGCGCAGAAGTGCCGAAACTGCATTCGCCTTCTCAACAGTGTTGGTGATGTGGTGGGTCCACTTCAAGTCTTCGGAGAGGGTGAGACCAAGGTATGGGTGTTGGGCAGTGTGTTTCAGGATATGGTTATTTATTGTGTAGAGGTGGTGAGGGGTCTTGGAGTCGGTGCTAATGACTTGGCATTTGTCTGCGTTGAATGTTATCCCCCATTTGGCTGCCCATTGGTTTAGTGAGGTCGTCCTGTAGCTTCAGATGGTCGCGCTGATTCTTTCTTAGAACGCAGTCGTCGGCGAAAAGGCGAACTTGAGACTTCACCTCGTCTGCCAAGTCATTGATGTGGCATAAGAGGATGGGTCCCAGTACTGTGCCCTGGGGTACTCCGGAGGTTGCAATCTCAGTACGCAATATCATTGGGTTGGTTTGAAATGTGCCTGATGACCATGGGTTATACTAATTTAGATAGTTATTTTAGCGCAGTAGATAATATATTTATAGTAGCTGCGCTATATAAGTGTTCATATTATTATTATTGTTTCGTTGAAAATCAGAAATTTTGTTATGAATTAAGGTTCAAGTTTTTTCTTTGATCGTAGTGGCGATTTGAAGACACCGTAGCATAGGAATTTCGCAGTCAACAACATTGTTCTGAAGATAGTATCTGTCTTTCTGCGGATCCAAAATGTCCCGAAATTAGTTCTTTCCGACATGTTTTAACGCCGCCCAAAGAGTGAGTTTAATTATGAATTACTTGACATTTGATTAATGAAGTATGAAAATGTGTAGTAGGCCTAATGTAAATGGTGAATAATACGTACCAAACTTTGTGTCTGAGTGTTGCGAGTTAATTGGGTTTTGTATTTAGCGGTAATGCAGTGCATACCGGTATTGGTACGCTGAAGTGTACATGTACGTGTGTGCTTGATACGGCTTGTTTTAGCCGGACAGTTTCCGGTCAGATTATGGTGACTTTGAAGAAAAGGAAATTTACGTTTAATCGCAACTATAGCTCAGAGACACAAAGTGTTGTACAGATGTACATGTAAAGTGAAAGAAGTGTCATGTTTGTGAGGTATGTCAAGCATAGATTATTTGCCTTAGAATCAGGAAAATTAAGGTTGTTTTGATAAAGAGGAATTAATTTCACAGTAAATGAATTTGAGCTTGAAAGAAGTAGGTCACTGAGAAGTAGGTCACTATGTAGTGAGGCTATACAAAATAGAGTGGCCATCCAAGCTATGGTTTGGTATTACACAAAATAGAGCATGAATTACATCGTGATTTTGGTTGCTCATTTGGATGAGGAAATCGGTTTGTTTTAAGAAGAATACAAAAGCAATTTGTGTCGAGTTAAATCAAGATGATTTAATCGTGGTGAAATTGGGAATGCCATTTAGTTTGGTAATTAAGTAAAGATTTGAGAATGTCAAAGGTACATTTTAAGTGTGTTATGAAAGAGTAATAAGAAAATTAATAGATGCATAAAGGCACATTTGAAAGAAAGTATGATTTTGAAGGTGCAAATTTGCCTGCAAATTGAAGGTGAATTTCTGAAGAATATTTTGGTCATTTCTTCAGTTGTTTGTTAAAGAAAGAAAGAGAATTCACATTTAAAGGAATTTCTCTATAGATAATTTGTACACTTTTGATGCGCTCACAGTGGTGCTGATTGTGTAATTTGGAAATTGAGTGCCAAAAAGAAAGACTTTATTGAGCCCAGATTTAACGGGTATTTCATTTGTGAAAGTCACATTGATTGTTATGTGTGTGATGGTTTAGGCGATATGCCCACGCACACACTTTGAAGTTGTGATCTTTTTTGATAGGATCTTTAATGAGAATACATTGACTCAATAATAATGTGCCTTGATGCATTGAAGCTTTGTACCATGTTTACTAGAACACACTTAATTAAGGCTGAGTCGGTTCGGTCGATCACACCGGTTACCAACCGTTTCAATCGGGACCCGGTTCGGTATATCGGGAAACAGTGCCCCGAAAAAAAAAATAAATAAATAAAATGTTGAAAAAGAAATTAAGATTATCACAATAATGTAGCGGAATAGAAATAAAAACGGGGCAATTGATATCATTTACTTTAAAGAGTGGTTATTTTCGAGAAATTCTTGGTTCATTACTTCGTTTGACAGTCAGAAATTGAACAGGAAGCGCAAAATTGCTAGTCATTTGAACGATATTGTCGGCGGATGTGCACACAATGTTAGTCCGATACTCCAGGGGAGTTGTCTGATGGATCTTTGTATGATCCAGCTGATGAGCCAGTGCATTCAAAAAGTGGCTCAAAATACGTTTTTTGGTCATTTGCACCATTTAAAAATGTTTTGATATTCTACTTACATGATTTCATGGCGTTTGACAGCCGAACAGAAACAAAAATGAGCCCCAAAACAATGAAAACAACTACTCAAAACATCGATAAAAAACGACTACATCGCTCCCATTCGCTCGTATACCCTGTGTGCAAGTTATGGGTCTCTTTTTCTTCCGCGAGATTCATAAGCATCTAAAATCCTTCCTCTTTCCTGATTTGTAGTGTAGTTTGTAAGACTCTTGTAAATGTGTTATGTTGTAATTGTTATATTTGTAAGCGCTATGATACATTGTGAATAGCGCTATATAAGTAACCTGTATTATTATACGCTGGGCCGGTGGAACTATGTTCCAGTCCGCCCTCTATCGGCAAGATCCATCCGCCAGGAATTGGGGATGGATCTTGCGCAAGAAAAGAGACCCCGTAACTTGCACACAGGGTATACGAGCGAATTGGAGCGATGTAGTCGTTTTTTATCGATGTTTTGAGTAGTTGTTTTCATTGTTTCGGGGCTCTTTTTTTTTCTGTTCGGCTGTCAAACGCCATTCGAAATCATGTAAGTAGAATATCAAAATGGTGTTGATTGCGAAAAGGCTAATTTATAGCCACTTTTTAAGGGCATGCAGTGGCTCACAGTCACAAGCGATCGTACATGTGATGTTTCCCCCAGACTAGCGGGCTAAGTTTCTGTGAACCGTGTTGCGATGGGCAATGGTGAACAAACGATGAATTTACTTCGAAAAAAAAAAAACTTTTCATGCGAAACTGAGTTTATTCTGGATACTGTAACTATTTTCCCGTAAAGATTGATATGTAAATCCATTAAAGCCTCAGTATTTATTTGCATATAAAAAGAGCAATATAAGCCCCAAACAGTGCATTTTGCCGATGCGTGCACGATTGCGTGATTTTACCGGTCCGAGTTTCGACGGTAAAAATTTATCGGGATACCGGTTCCCGACCGGTAAAAGTTTATCGGGACCCGGTTCCGACAATTACCGACATGACTCAGCCTTACACTTAATAGATAATAGATACACTTCTCACTTATAGAAATTAGGACACTGTTACTCATTCTTGACTTGTTCAACAGTAAATTAGTTGATGAGATTTATTGTGTAAGTTGTATGCCATCAGATGAATGTCTCCATATTTACAGTGCAGCCATTCCATTGTGACTCGCGTGACATTTATACAAAATTCCACCCTTGTTAAGGTTAAGTACATGAAAACTTTAATTTGCAGACCCGTTATTTTTACATATTTCAATCAATGTATTGACCATACACATTGTTAAACAGAAATCTTTGATTTTAAGTCATTCTTGTTGGAGATATGTCATTTTTTCTGTTGTGACTCGCGTGACGCGACACTATTGAAGGTTTCTGACCTTACTGTACTTGACTGGATTTTCGTATGAAAGTACTTGTCCCATTTACACCAAATTTTCTGGAGTTCATTTTGAGACATTAGGCAATAATAAGACAAAATTTTATTATCCCTTGACTTTTCTTTTCAAGTCAATCGCCATTTGAAAATGTGACTCGCGTGACACATGATTGTGACTCGCGTGACAAGTGTCATTTGGGACTAAAAGTTGAACCAATTATCATGATTTTATAAAGTAAAATGAGCCAAATTGTTAACATAACATTAGGAGTGGGCTATACGTGGGTGAAAAATACTTTTTTTGTCATTTTATTTTCGGGACAGTATTTTTTATTCCATTTGCCCTATCTCAACATGAAATGACAATATTTTTTCCCTGGGGTCTAAGAAAAAAGTGTGCAGGGCCAAAATCCAAGATTGCCGCCGTTTTTCCATAAAAATCACATTTTCGGCCATAACTTTGTCATTAGTGGGTCTCTTTATTTGGTTTTGGTGTCTAACCCTATGTTTTGAGGGTTAAGGCAACCCTCAAAATTATATAGGCCCGATGGCCCGGGGCCACCAAAAATTGCTGTCGGGCCAGTAAAAAACGCATATTTCAATGTTTGGTGGCCCGATCAGGCAAGCAAAAAACAACAAAAAAGACAACAAAAAAAAACAAAATATTTTTTTATTAAACACCCTGTAGTCATTTTTAGGGCATGACCAGAGCTTGATTTTAAACGTAGCATTCAGCAAGTTATACCCTTTTCTCACATACACAATATTGGTTAGTTAAAAATTTTCTAACCAGTTGTTATAAAAAAAAAATTCATATTAAAAATCGTTGTTAGTTATTTCAATTATTTTGCATATTTTAAGAATCTAATGAGCATCATGAATATTAAACAAATATACCATGCACTGAGAGCCTCTAGTTGAAATTATGGATTCCGAGGTGACAGGAAAAGCACTATGTTCTGAGGGTCGTAGACCCGAAGAACATAGTGCTTTTTCTGTCACCGAGGAATCCATAATTTCACTAGTGGCTCGAAATAGTGCATGATATATTTGTTTTATATCCTTCGCATAATCATAATCATCACAAAAATAAATGATTTCAATTAAATGAAAGAAAAATATAAAGAAAAACAAAACATTGATCATGGAACCATCACTGGACTGACTATGTTCTGTTTGTGACACTGACCCCCTTTGCGCAATAGTCCTAGCGCAGAGCGCGTATTGCGCTATCTTTCCATTCATGGTTACGCGCCTTAACAACTAATGCGCACCCAATTGCAAAACGCGCGCATCAAAGTGAATAATTAATCTGCTTTACATACTACACACGTGTAATTGTATGGAGAAAATTGTTATTCGTACATTACACATACAGCTAGTGCAGTGCACACCGCGGCCGATTGTTAAATGACGAATAAGTGTCACGACCCAAAAGGACAATGATGTACAATGTGCACCATTGTCGTATTTTTAAAATTCGAATACCGATACGTTATACATGAAATGCATCTCTAGAATATTCTTTGGAACTTATTGATATTCACGGGTGAAAATATGCTCTATTTCTTTTTAAATAACTCTTTGAGAAATCTCGTCGAGCATCTTTCGCAAGCTCAAACAAGACCTCTGCTCGCAGGGAAGTTCTATAACACGCATCTCTATGGGCTCAATATGATCACCTGGCATCTATGACGTCAATGATGGAATAGCATTTACTATTCCATGAATGACGTCACGCATAGCACATTTTTCTCCATGGGCATTACTATGTTTGGTCACATGACGCTATGTAGACCAATCACTGAACAGGATTTCATTCATGTAGGATATAATCATATATATGCTGCTCATGAATATTCACTACACGGTGTCTATAAAAAATTACAGGGTGTCTAAAAAAAAAGAAAAAAAAAAAAAAACATTTCAAATTTGTTATGAATCCCATAAATTCAATATCGTGTTTGAAGTTTGAACAGTGTGTTGTGAGTTGTCTCACTTGTCTGCAATATTGTTTACGAAGAATCCAATGTTTGTTTGATAAAAAGTATTGCCTTGTACCCTGAAACTATGAATATGGTTATTTTAAACATTTTACTTTTGTTTTTCCTTATTTTTTCGGGCCAGTTGATTTGGAAAAATACTCATTTTACTGGCCCGACCGGGCCACCAGCAAAAAAAGTTAATTTCGAGCATTGGTTAAGGGATCTATTTATGCAGTTAAAAATACTGTAAAATATTCAGATATTGTGTTAAGGCATATTTTTGACCACTTTTACCCCTTTTTAACCCAATTTTGAACCATGCCCGTAGACCTGAAATTAATGGGTAAATTATATCGGAGAACATTAACTAGAGAACAAGTTGAAAGTGACAAAATAATATTCATAGCCCCCATAACCCTCACACTTGACAAAATTTTCAGCCGGGAGTTATACAAAAAAGAGTGCAGGGCCAAAATCCAAGATGGCTGCCGTTTTCCTTGAAAAATCACATTTTCAGCCATAACTTTGTCATTTTGTGGTGTTTTTACTTGCTTGTGGTGTCTATCCCCATGTTTTGGGGGTCAAGCAATCTGTTATGCATCTAAAAATAGTCACAAGCCATCAAATGTTGAGTTAACACCATTTTGTACTACATTTGAACTCCTTTTTTACATAAATTAGCATATTTCGTGAAACATGTCTTCAATTTCTACGATTTGCTTAAAACATAATGCGGCTTTCTCCTAAAGAAGTCCCCCGGTTCCTGAAACGGTCACAATACACAGGCACAATCTGCTGCTCTATAGTGTCCTGGATGTCATCAGTCCCAGGTGGTCGCTGCCAAATTTCATCTCCGGTACCAGCATGCATCAGGTGATCCACTCGGAAAGTTCCGTCCCCATTATCATCCAGGTACATGCAGAACCCAATATACCATCTTTTGGTACAGGTCTCTCTCATCCCAGGTGACAGCAAGTGGTTGGTTAGTCTGAAACTTAAGTTCTTTTTCAGATTGAGACATTCCCTCTGCCTCTTGGGCTCCCATCAATGTTTCCAGTATCTCCTCCTCGCATGGAAATACCACTGCTTCCTATGCTTGGTAATCATCACCGAGGAGTACCGTTAGGTTCTCGATTATCTCTTTCTCTGATAATTTGTTGACCTTGTAAAGGTCCCTGCGGACATCTGTATCACGTTGATGTGTGACTCTCTGGTACTGAATCTCCTGCCTCAAGAACGTCTTCAGCTCAGGCGATTTCTCAGCTATTTGTACTATAAAGCCCCCCTCCCCCCCCCCCCCCCCCCCCAAAAAAAAAGCTTTATTAGGAATGACAAAGTGACAAATTCTCTGAAAATTAACCTACGCTTTAGCCTTGTGTTGAAGTGTAATTAATGATAGGAGTGGGCTATACGTGGGTGAAAAATACTTTTGTTGTCATTTTATTGCCCAAGAGGTAGAGGGAATGTCTCACTCTGAAAAAGAACTTATGATTCAGCATAACCAACCACTTGCTGTCATCTGGGATGAGAGAGACCTGTACCAAAAGATGGTATATTGGGTTCCACCTGGATGATAATGGGGACGGAACTTTCCGAGTGGATCACCTGATGCATGCTGGTACCGGAGATGAAATTTGGCAGCGACCACCTGGGACTGATGACATCCAGGACACTATAGAGCAGCAGATTGTGCCTGTGACCATTTCGTTTCACTAAATATGCTAATTTAGGTAAAAAAGGAGTTCAAATGTAGTCAAAAATGGTGTTAACTCAACATTTGATGACTTGTGACTATTTTGAGATGCATAACAGATTGATTGACCCCAAAAACATGGGGTTAGACACCACAAGCAAGTAAAAACACCACAAAATTACAAAGTTATGGCAGAAAATGTGATTTTTCAAGGAAAATGGCGGCCATCTTGGATATTGGCCAGGCTGCACACTTTTTTGTATAACCCCAGGCTAAAATTGTTGTCAAGTGTGAGGGTTATGGGGGCTATGAATATTATTTTGTCACTTTCAACTTGTTCTCTAGCTTTTTTTAAATGTTCTCCAATATAGTTTACCCAATAATTTCAGGTCTACGGACATGGTTCAAAATTGGGTTAAAAAGGGGTAAAAATGGTCAAAAATATGCCTTGACACAATATCTGAATACGTTACAGTATTTTTAACTGCATAAATAGATCCCTTAACCCCCAAAACATAGGGTTAGACACCAAAACCAATTAAAGAGACCCACTAATTAATGACAAGTTATGGCCGAAAATATGATTTTTAAGGGAAAATGGCTGCCATCTTGGATTTTGGCCCTGCACACTTTTTTCTTGGAGCCCATTTTCTTGTTGAGATAGGGCAAATGGAATACAAACAAACTGTCCCGAAAATAAAACGAGAAATGACTCATTTATAGCCCACTCCTAATAACATATCATTTATGGTCAGTTACATCACATACATCTTTAAAATGAACAAATTATTTAATCCAAGCTCCGATGCGAGCTCTTGGAACTTTTCCTCTTTTTTCCCCCTTTAAATTAATAGTTCTGGGAATTAGTCTTTCTTTTGCAGCTAATTTTTTCTTTCTTTCTTATTTAACTACTTTAAAATCAAAGTCAAACTTTCCCTTAGGTTTACTTGAATTTTTGGATTTGTGTTCAGAAGTCCTTCTTGAAACTTGAAAGTCACTTTGATGCACTAAAAGACCCTAATTCTTCTTACAAATAATGTTCATATATACAGGGTGGCCCAGAAATAACGGAACGGGGCACTTCCCAAAATAAAGTAACAAAATGAACATGTCCATCGGATATGGTGTCCTTTCCAATGAACAACGATACCAAGAAAAGTAATTTTGGAAGTGTAGTTTTTGTTTTAGGGCGCTTTGAGTGAGACCATGTCAGGTTCCTATTTTTGTCAATTTTTACCAAGTCAGTGCCTGACAAATGAGACTTATTGCCCTACATACCTTTGAACACGCGAGTATTCCGCGCGCTATTGTTAGTGTGCATTCAGCTGTGTGCCGAGCGGTGCCGAGAGAATGGGCATTAGTATGAGGGGCAGTAAGTCTCATTTATCAGACACTGACTTGGTAAAAATTGACAAAAAAAGGAACCTGACATGTTCTCACTCAAAGCGCCCTTAAACAAAAACTACACGTCCAAAATTACTTTTCTTGGTATCTTTGTTCATTGGAAAGGACACCCTATCCGATGGAAATGTTCATTTTGTTACTTTATTTTGGGAAGTGCCCCGTTCCGTTATTTGTGGGCCACCCTGTATAATCTTTTTTCTGTCTTATCTATCATTGCGATGTCTGATATTTATATAATATTGACTGGCCTTGAGTGGTATATCACGAAAGAACAAGCCAGTCAATATTATTATTATTATACATACTATCCAGAGCAAAACATAAATAAACAAAAACATACATCTTACTCCGTCTTGTTCAGTGAAGAAGACCAATGTATTGAATCTCAAATTACTGATTAAACATTTTCAACCCATGAAGGGCCATTTGCGCGTACTATAGCAGAGGTGTGACTTATGTATTCATACGTCACAATTAGACATGCGCAAAGCCATTCATACGTCATTAATAAACGCGCATATGAATTTGCGCACTTCCGCGCTGGATTGAATATCAGTTCCATGGAAGGGTAATATCATCTGATATTGAATGGCAAATACACATTTTGAGAGCTGCATAATACACGTTGGGATAGTAATATCATAACAATATTGAGCACTATGACTGACAAACCCAAGACTGAAACAAAATACATGTTTTATTGAATTGAAAAACTGGCCTGTGTGTAATAAAAAAACAATTATCAACTGTTTTGTTTTCTTTGAGCAAATTACATCACTTTAGAGTTAAATCAGCTTAGCCCAACAGAAGTTGACAATCCAGATAAAATTATTGTATGTATTGTATCTCTTTATTTATCAAATAATATAACATTTACCTTTAATGTGATAATTAGAATAATTTACATACATTATTTTAAAGGCAGAGTTCATTTTTTTTCAAACAAATTCTCTTATTTTCACAAACTTGTAAAATGTGACTCGCGTGACAACCCTAAAAATCTTAGCATGACTTTGTTCTGGCATTTTTCATAATGAAGGGGTTTACATATGAAAATCTTCTTTGCTGGTATGATTGAGGACCCTAAGATCCTCAAAAGTTATTAATTACAATTCATACAATCTACTACTTTTGAAGCAATTCAAAATATGGACATATTTTTGTGACTCGCGTGACACATTTTGAGGGTGTTTTCCAATCTGAAATATTGTCAAGCTGGTAACGTATAAATGTAAAAACCAACTTGATATGGTAAAATGGGTGTAAAATAAGACATGATACAAAAAATGATGTATCTGCAGATAAAAGAACATGCTTTAAATAGTGTGACTCGTGTGACAACCCTAAGAAACCTTAGCGTGACTATATATTAACAATAAAATAATAGTTTACAATTTTTTTTTTCAAAAACAAAATACATTTTTGGAAAGTTCAATCTTTTAGCTTTCATTTGATACCAAATTTGTTATGGTACAACGAATTTGAAAAATCAGTGGTTATGTCAATGTTTGCTTGGAATTGCCCTACAGCAAATCCGAGCGACCGTACATGTATGCTAAGCTGAACACAGTTCCGAAAACTACAAATACCCACCATTTAATGGAAAACCATATTTCCTTTTTAAATTGTAACCTTAGATTGACTACTTTTGGCTTTGTCCCGTACACCGTATGTAAAATATGAAAAGAAGCCGTTGTCAGAATTTGACTGTTACCAGAAATTGTCCGCCTAATTTGTTTTCATATACAGAGCTGCCAACTAGTACGGATTTTCCGTAATTGGTACGGAAATTGACAACCATTACGGGAGTACGGAATGCCGCTCAAAAATTTTTTCTTTTCCCCCGGATTTGAGATGGAAACATTATCAACTGACCCTATTCATATAATTATAGCATGAGCAATGCCCAATCATACCTACAAAAAATATCTTACACTATTTGATTATGTCTACTGTGTTATGTCAATGGGAATCCAGTAGGTACATGTAGCGTCACGGCATTACACAAAACGTAACGCCGTGACCAAATTGATATTGATTATATTAATAAGTGGTAAAAGATAATGCTGCTATTCAGCATTTTATAGCCCTATGGGCTAATACAGAGAAAACAAAAAATTATTTAATTCCCATTCATATTTTTCCAGAAATATTAAAAATATATGTTTTTAGTGTAACGCCGTGACATATACGGGCCAAGCATTTGCGAGTGCTCCAATGCTTTCACGCATACATCAATAGAATCCCGGATCTCAGTTTTGCATTATCTCACGAAAAAATTATTATGTGTACCGCCCTCTCTACCAAAACTCAACTATCCCTTTAATATACAGCCCTATAAAGCAAGCCCTCCCCCCCTCCCATCACATGCACAATATTTTATTTTAAATGGTTGAAACCAATGAGTGTTTAGAGAGCGCCCTCTTGAGTTTTAATGGCTTATTTTGAATAATAACAGGCTCTTTACTTAGTCATTGGTAGTATGGTATTCTTGTCGAGCATGGTGGATTTTTGTTTGTTTGTAATGTAATTGTGCAGGTTACGGTTACTAAAATTCTTTAATTTAGTATTATCAAATTTCCTTCCAAGGTATGCACCAGATTGCATTTTACCGAGTGAAATTTGCAATAGCTCCCTACCGTGGGACACCCCCTCCCACGACCCCCCCCCCCCCCCTCAGGCCCTTACGCCCTCTGGCTTGGTCGCTCCACTCCCTCGCCGTTGTGCCCCCCCCCCCCCCCCCATCCGTTGACCCTCGCTAAGCCACTTCCCAGACCCCTATTGAAACCGTACCACTTTAAAATTCATTCCAATGGGCCTGAGTACTTGCATTGACTACCCAAAAGAACTTAAGCATTTGGAGGATGGGTCTTATTTTTTCATAACTCAAATTTATCTAAATTCCGTCTCGTCACTTTCCTGTTTTTGAATGTGTAGTACAGGGCAATTCCAAGCAAACGCTGTGACGATCAGAGGGTGTTTCTCACAATGAAAGTCCAAATAACTCATTAAATCTAAATATCTAGAACCAATTTTTGATATATGCATCTGTAACCACTATCCTACCAATAATTTACAATAGGCAAGAAAACCAAAATTCCCAATAAATTATTAATTATGAATATCAATATCTGCCGTAACGTCGTGACGGCAAAAAGACATGGGTTTCTTACATGCTAAGAAACTAAGTAAACTCTGTGAACTACAGGAACATTTTGCACTTTTGTCACATTGATTCTTTGTACTAGACATCAAGCTAGAACATCCAAATAAAAATGTAGAAAAAATCCAATGCTCATAGTAAATATGATATCATAAATGTATCTATGCACTGTAACGCCGTGACTGTAACGCCGTGACCTCTGTATTGTACATGTTATATATATATGGGAGATATTAAAGAGATGAATAATATGATATAATTTTAATGTAGTGATCCAGAATCAATAAAGAACTAGATGAATGGGTGATATAACCAAGATGCTATTAAATGATCATCCGCATGACACAAATTTACTGCACAGCGCCCTCTATTGATAAAAAAATCTTTTAGGGACATAATTGAAATTCTTATCTATTTCAGAAGTTAGTTAATGGAACCATCAAATATTAAAACCAAAATACATACTTAAATGTAACAATGAAATATGAGACCTTTGACATCTGACCTTTGACCTTGTTTCTCAAAAATAACATACAATGTTTAATATTTGGTCTGCACAGTGCATATTTACAAGTGATTGTTTCATGTAACATGATTTCAGGAGTTAGTAAATGTTTGTTTTTGAATTGGTAATTATCCGAGTGACCTTTGACCTGTGCCCCAAACAGTTTCAGAAAATTGTCTTTTACCTACAGTACTCTTTCTAACATTGATTCTGGAACTTAATTGTGAGAACAAAAAACAACAACAATAATTTGACCTGTTTGACCTATGACCTCCCATGACCCATTCCCTAATCAGGTCATATACTTCACTGGACGCATACCAGTATTATTATCATGTTATCTTCAAGGATTCTCAAACTATCTTGATAATATATAATTTTTGCATATTTGTTAGCTATGTAACCTTTTGACCTTTGACCTCATGGACCAAAATCATATCCAATAATCCGTACCTCTAAATACATGGATTGTACAAAGTTTGAACGAAATCCATCCAACGATTCTTGAGATATTGCAAAAATAAAGAACACTGATGTACAGATGCACATACAGACAGACGGACATACAACCCATACACATACATGACTCAGGTAACTTTGAGATGGAAACATTATCAACTGACCCTATTCATATAATTATAGCATGAGCAATGCCCAATCATACCTACAAATGAAATATCTTACACTATTTGATTATGTCTACTGTGTTATGTCAATGGGAATCCAGTAGGTAGCGTCACGGCATTACACAAAACGTTAACGCCCGTGACCAAATTGATATTGATTATATTAATAAGTGGTAAAAGATAATGCTGCTATTCAGCATACATATTATAGCCCTATAGGCTAATACAGAGAAAACAAAAAATTATTTAATTCCCATTCATATTTTTCCAGAAATATTAAAAATATATGTTTTTTAGTGTAACGCCGTGACATATACGGGCCAAGCATTTGTGCGAGTGCTCCAATGCTTTCACGCATACATCAATAGAATCCCGGATCTCAGTTTTGCATTATCTCACGAAAAAATTATTATGTGTACCGCCCCCTCTACCAAAACTCAACTATCCCTTTAATATACAGCCCTATAAAGCAAGCCCTCCCCCCCTCCCATCACATGCACAATATTTTATTTTAAATGGTTGAAACCAATGAGTGTTTAGAGAGCGCCCTCTTGAGTTTTAATGGCTTATTTTGAATAATAACAGGCTCTTTACTTAGTCATTGGTAGTATGGTATTCTTGTCGAGCATGGTGGATTTTTGTTTGTTTGTAATGTAATTGTGCAGGTTACGGTTACTAAAATTCTTTAATTTAGTATTATCAAATTTCCTTCCAAGGTATGCACCAGATTGCATTTTACCGAGTGAAATTTGCAATAGCTCCCTACCGTGGGACACCCCCTCCCACGACCCCCCCTCCCACGACCCCCCCCCCCCCCCCCCCTCAGGCTCTTCACGCCCTCGGGCTTGGTCGCTCCGCTCCCTCGCCGTTGTGCCCCCCCCCTCATCCGTTGACCCTCGCTAAGCCACTTCCCAGACCCCTATTGAAACCGTACCACTTTAAAATTCATTCCAATGGGCCTGAGTACTTGCATTGACTACCCAAAAGAACTTTAAAGCATTTGGAGGATGGGTCTTATTTTTTCATAACTCAAATTTATCTAAATTTCGTCTTGTCACTTTCCTGTTTTTTGAATGTGTAGTACAGCAAATCCGAGCGACCGTATGCTAAGCTGAACACAGTTCCGAAAACTACAAATACCCACCATTTAATCGAAAACCATATTTCCTTTTTAAATTGTAACTTTAGATTGACTACTTTTGGCTTTGTCCCGTATGTAAAATATGAAAAGAAGCCGTTGTCAGAATTTGACTGTTACCAGAAATTGTCCGCCTAATTTGTTTTCATTATATAAATGATTTTGAGGACAAACTAATGGCAGGATAAGAGTGTATACTGTAGGTGTTCTAGATGGAAGAGGGAAAATGGGATTATTTCTGAATCACCTTGCCTAAAGATTTTACATTTGCTATAAAGTAAACACATGAAACAATAGGTTTCCATAGTAAACGGGTTAAACAGACATAAACTTTGAGGAATTACCCAGTATCGCTGGAAAATAGTGCTCCCCAGGCAGGGAGTGGAGTTTGTGCACATAATGTGTGCAGGTGGGCATTGTATCCTTCAATCAGGGTAATAATAGTGTAAAGTGCTTATGTATCGTATTATGCACTTTATAAAATCAAACTTATTAGTATTAGTATTAGTATTAGTATTAGTGTTAGTGTTGTTGTTAGTGTTGTTAGTGTTGTTAGTGTTGTTGTTGTTGTTGTTGTTATTGTTGTTATTGTTATTATTATTATTATTATTATTATTTCCTAACACAGGAGCCTGCCTATACGGCTGCGTGGTTGATCAGCCAGTCTGAAGCTGGACAGTACAAGTGCATCAGATCTCGATACAGCAGACGCCCTAGATGCCATCTTATTGTCCGATCATGTAAGTTTATGATTTATATTCTATAATTATGATTGATTATAATTAATTTTATGAATGAAATCAGATGAAATGTATGAGATCCTGCAATCTTAACACTGCATATGCCTTTGCCTTTCCCTTTTCCCTTTATCATGTCCTTGTATTGCTGTGTGTAGATATTTTTAGATGTTTGTATATCTCTTGAATACTGTTTTTTCTATATTGTTTCCTATGTATATATTTTTGATGTATATTTTGATGTATTTTAATGTGATGTGAAATAAACTGAACTGAATTGAAGTTGAATCTAAGTTAAACTTTAAATTATGGTAGGCCATTTGTACCCACCTGGAATAAAAACAAATTCATTCAACATGAAAATCTGATTGAAAATAATTTAGAAAGAATTGATGATTTTTAATCCAAAGAACTGAATTTAAAGATTTAGGGATCAAATTTAGAAAATACTGCTAAATTATTGGGTTAAGACGTCAAAGCTTAGCCATGTGGCTCATATCCGCAATTTTTTTTTAATTATTAAGTCCTCAATTGTTCATGCACTAACATTCTCAACTGAACAAATATTATGAGGAACTTAGTCATGTGGTCAAACATCAACTTACTATATAATGGAAGTCTTTTGCAAAAAACTATAGTTTTCCATTCACTGATAGTCTTTTTCATGTTAGTTTAAAGGGTACCACCAGGCAAAGGACAACACATTATTTTATGTTTTGGTACCGTTTTGTGATATCAAATAGATACCCAACATTTTGCAAAGGTTTGTGTAATTCATAAACAAAGCAAACCATTTACACCACTTACGGAACCACGGCTATTTCCTGGTTCCATACGGGCCAAGCATTTGCGAGTGCTCCAATGCTTTCACGCGTACATCAATAGAATCCCGGATGATTCGTTCGCTCTGCACAGAGCGCTCTGGCTCTGCATACATAATTGTCTTGGCAATTCAGACCACATGAACGCATGGTTGAGAATGGTGATGCGTTTTACAATTATATATTTTTTTCTGAAAACATATTTTTGTGAACTGGGTAAAGGAATGGAATACTTAAAGTGGACTTCCACACGATTTCAAGCTTCTAATGATTGAAAGACAGATATTCTAGGTCAATAAACACAATTTTGTGTGAAAAAAGTATGATTGTGGGTTCTTATAATTGGCTTTGAAATTCTAATGACACAATTCGCGAGCGAGCTTGTTCTATCCCACAATGCACCAATTTGTGACGTGCGCCCCTCACTATGCGCCTATCTATGTTTTTACACTGCAGCGAATGTGTTCTTTTGATCGGACGAATACAATGCTCGATCATAAATAGTTTAGTCCACGATGCGCCACTCAACCGTGCCTTTGAGCATTACTGCATTGACTGAACCGTTTGAAAATACTTGCCTGCCCGAAATTGTAACAAAATATTCAAGCACATCCATATATTTATTTCCAATATACTGTACTTTTTAAAAACTCGTCCGGAATTCTCCTTTAAAGGGATCTAGTAACTTTGTTGACATGTGCAAAAAGTGATTAATGGTTGATGCAATGTATATTGTTGTTATCTCATATGTCCACAGGGTATTGTGTGAAAATTTCAAGTCAAATGGACATTGCATGGCTAAGTAATGAGCGAAAATGCCAAGTGATATTCAATTACTCACTGCACTCACTTTGTACACGATAAGAAAAACTCTTCGGAGTTTTTCTTACAATTTTTTTTCTTTTAATACTTCTGTCATTTGATTAAGGGGGACTTATCTTTGTGTTGAGTTTAATTGATCAGTATTGTTGGAATAAACTCAACAAAAAAGTAAGTCTCCTCGTGATTAGAATAACATAACTTTTTAACAAAAATGTTTTCAGCAAAATAACTCGGCAGGATTGTTTCTACACTTATTGCCTAACTTCTATGTGAAAATGAAATTGGTAGCTGAAAATGAAAAAGTAGCTGTGCTGTATAAATATTCATATTATTATTATTATTATCATTAACATCATTATTATTATCTATATTATATAATTGCAAATAATAGTCATCAATAGTTCAATATCTTTGCTTAAACAATGTTTCTCCTTTTGCTCCCATCTTTTGCATTGCAGACCTTTTCCCCTCGGTGCAATGCTAGGTGCCATGACGTACCCTCCAGCTCTCTGCGACTACTTCCCCCTCCCCCGCTTTGCGAATTTTCCCCCCAGTCGGACGTGCTAGGAGCCGACAGGGGTCGACTGTCCCAGCCTTGCGATTTTCTCCCCCAGTCGGACGTGCTAGGAGCCGACAGGGGTCGACTGTCCCAGCCTTGCGATTTTCTCCCCCAGTCGGACGTGCTAGGAGCCGACAGGGGTCGACTGTCCCAGCCTTGCGATTTTCTCCCCCAGTCGGACGTGCTAGGAGCCGACAGGGGTCGACTGTCCCAGCCTTGCGATTTTCTCCCCCAGTCGGACGTGCTAGGAGCCGACAGGGGTCGACTGTCCCAGCCTTGCGATTTTCTCCCCCAGTCGGACGTGCTAGGAGCCGACAGGGGTCGACTGTCCCAGCCTTGCGATTTTCTCCCCCAGTCGGACGTGCTAGGAGCCGACAGGGGTCGACTGTCCCAGCCTTGCGATTTTCTCCCCCAGTCGGACGTGCTAGGAGCCGACAGGGGTCGACTGTCCCAGCCTTGCGATTTTCTCCCCCAGTCGGACGTGCTAGGAGCCGACAGGGGTCGACTGTCCCAGCCTTGCGATTTTCTCCCCCAGTCGGACGTGCTAGGAGCCGACAGGGGTCGACTGTCCCAGCCTTGCGATTTTCTCCCCCAGTCGGACGTGCTAGGAGCCGACAGGGGTCGACTGTCCCAGCCTTGCGATTTTCTCCCCCAGTCGGACGTGCTAGGAGCCGACAGGGGTCGACTGTCCCAGCCTTGCGATTTTCTCCCCCAGTCGGACGTGCTAGGAGCCGACAGGGGTCGACTGTCCCAGCCTTGCGATTTTCTCCCCCAGTCGGACGTGCTAGGAGCCGACAGGGGTCGACTGTCCCAGCCTTGCGATTTTCTCCCCCAGTCGGACGTGCTAGGAGCCGACAGGGGTCGACTGTCCCAGCCTTGCGATTTTCTCCCCCAGTCGGACGTGCTAGGAGCCGACAGGGGTCGACTGTCCCAGCCTTGCGATTTTCTCCCCCAGTCGGACGTGCTAGGAGCCGACAGGGGTCGACTGTCCCAGCCTTGCGATTTTCTCCCCCAGTCGGACGTGCTAGGAGCCGACAGGGGTCGACTGTCCCAGCCTTGCGATTTTCTCCCCCAGTCGGACGTGCTAGGAGCCGACAGGGGTCGACTGTCCCAGCCTTGCGATTTTCTCCCCCAGTCGGACGTGCTAGGAGCCGACAGGGGTCGACTGTCCCAGCCTTGCGATTTTCTCCCCCAGTCGGACGTGCTAGGAGCCGACAGGGGTCGACTGTCCCAGCCTTGCGATTTTCTCCCCCAGTCGGACGTGCTAGGAGCCGACAGGGGTCGACTGTCCCAGCCTTGCGATTTTCTCCCCCAGTCGGACGTGCTAGGAGCCGACAGGGGTCGACTGTCCCAGCCTTGCGATTTTCTCCCCCAGTCGGACGTGCTAGGAGCCGACAGGGGTCGACTGTCCCAGCCTTGCGATTTTCTCCCCCAGTCGGACGTGCTAGGAGCCGACAGGGGTCGACTGTCCCAGCCTTGCGATTTTCTCCCCCAGTCGGACGTGCTAGGAGCCGACAGGGGTCGACTGTCCCAGCCTTGCGATTTTCTCCCCCAGTCGGACGTGCTAGGAGCCGACAGGGGTCGACTGTCCCAGCCTTGCGATTTTCTCCCCCAGTCGGACGTGCTAGGAGCCGACAGGGGTCGACTGTCCCAGCCTTGCGATTTTCTCCCCCAGTCGGACGTGCTAGGAGCCGACAGGGGTCGACTGTCCCAGCCTTGCGATTTTCTCCCCCAGTCGGACGTGCTAGGAGCCGACAGGGGTCGACTGTCCCAGCCTTGCGATTTTCTCCCCCAGTCGGACGTGCTAGGAGCCGACAGGGGTCGACTGTCCCAGCCTTGCGATTTTCTCCCCCAGTCGGACGTGCTAGGAGCCGACAGGGGTCGACTGTCCCAGCCTTGCGATTTTCTCCCCCAGTCGGACGTGCTAGGAGCCGACAGGGGTCGACTGTCCCAGCCTTGCGATTTTCTCCCCCAGTCGGACGTGCTAGGAGCCGACAGGGGTCGACTGTCCCAGCCTTGCGATTTTCTCCCCCAGTCGGACGTGCTAGGAGCCGACAGGGGTCGACTGTCCCAGCCTTGCGATTTTCTCCCCCAGTCGGACGTGCTAGGAGCCGACAGGGGTCGACTGTCCCAGCCTTGCGATTTTCTCCCCCAGTCGGACGTGCTAGGAGCCGACAGGGGTCGACTGTCCCAGCCTTGCGATTTTCTCCCCCAGTCGGACGTGCTAGGAGCCGACAGGGGTCGACTGTCCCAGCCTTGCGATTTTCTCCCCCAGTCGGACGTGCTAGGAGCCGACAGGGGTCGACTGTCCCAGCCTTGCGATTTTCTCCCCCAGTCGGACGTGCTAGGAGCCGACAGGGGTCGACTGTCCCAGCCTTGCGATTTTCTCCCCCAGTCGGACGTGCTAGGAGCCGACAGGGGTCGACTGTCCCAGCCTTGCGATTTTCTCCCCCAGTCGGACGTGCTAGGAGCCGACAGGGGTCGACTGTCCCAGCCTTGCGATTTTCTCCCCCAGTCGGACGTGCTAGGAGCCGACAGGGGTCGACTGTCCCAGCCTTGCGATTTTCTCCCCAGTCGGACGTGCTAGGAGCCGACAGGGGTCGACTGTCCCAGCCTTGCGATTTTCTCCCCCAGTCGGACGTGCTAGGAGCCGACAGGGGTCGACTGTCCCAGCCTTGCGATTTTCTCCCCCAGTCGGACGTGCTAGGAGCCGACAGGGGTCGACTGTCCCAGCCTTGCGATTTTCTCCCCCAGTCGGACGTGCTAGGAGCCGACAGGGGTCGACTGTCCCAGCCTTGCGATTTTCTCCCCCAGTCGGACGTGCTAGGAGCCGACAGGGGTCGACTGTCCCAGCCTTGCGATTTTCTCCCCCAGTCGGACGTGCTAGGAGCCGACAGGGGTCGACTGTCCCAGCCTTGCGATTTTCTCCCCCAGTCGGACGTGCTAGGAGCCGACAGGGGTCGACTGTCCCAGCCTTGCGATTTTCTCCCCCAGTCGGACGTGCTAGGAGCCGACAGGGGTCGACTGTCCCAGCCTTGCGATTTTCTCCCCCAGTCGGACGTGCTAGGAGCCGACAGGGGTCGACTGTCCCAGCCTTGCGATTTTCTCCCCCAGTCGGACGTGCTAGGAGCCGACAGGGGTCGACTGTCCCAGCCTTGCGATTTTCTCCCCCAGTCGGACGTGCTAGGAGCCGACAGGGGTCGACTGTCCCAGCCTTGCGATTTTCTCCCCCAGTCGGACGTGCTAGGAGCCGACAGGGGTCGACTGTCCCAGCCTTGCGATTTTCTCCCCCAGTCGGACGTGCTAGGAGCCGACAGGGGTCGACTGTCCCAGCCTTGCGATTTTCTCCCCCAGTCGGACGTGCTAGGAGCCGACAGGGGTCGACTGTCCCAGCCTTGCGATTTTCTCCCCAGTCGGACGTGCTAGGAGCCGACAGGGGTCGACTGTCCCAGCCTTGCGATTTTCTCCCCCAGTCGGACGTGCTAGGAGCCGACAGGGGTCGACTGTCCCAGCCTTGCGATTTTCTCCCCCAGTCGGACGTGCTAGGAGCCGACAGGGGTCGACTGTCCCAGCCTTGCGATTTTCTCCCCCAGTCGGACGTGCTAGGAGCCGACAGGGGTCGACTGTCCCAGCCTTGCGATTTTCTCCCCCAGTCGGACGTGCTAGGAGCCGACAGGGGTCGACTGTCCCAGCCTTGCGATTTTCTCCCCCAGTCGGACGTGCTAGGAGCCGACAGGGGTCGACTGTCCCAGCCTTGCGATTTTCTCCCCCAGTCGGACGTGCTAGGAGCCGACAGGGGTCGACTGTCCCAGCCTTGCGATTTTCTCCCCCAGTCGGACGTGCTAGGAGCCGACAGGGGTCGACTGTCCCAGCCTTGCGATTTTCTCCCCCAGTCGGACGTGCTAGGAGCCGACAGGGGTCGACTGTCCCAGCCTTGCGATTTTCTCCCCAGTCGGACGTGCTAGGAGCCGACAGGGGTCGACTGTCCCAGCCTTGCGATTTTCTCCCCCAGTCGGACGTGCTAGGAGCCGACAGGGGTCGACTGTCCCAGCCTTGCGATTTTCTCCCCCAGTCGGACGTGCTAGGAGCCGACAGGGGTCGACTGTCCCAGCCTTGCGATTTTCTCCCCAGTCGGACGTGCTAGGAGCCGACAGGGGTCGACTGTCCCAGCCTTGCGATTTTCTCCCCCAGTCGGACGTGCTAGGAGCCGACAGGGGTCGACTGTCCCAGCCTTGCGATTTTCTCCCCCAGTCGGACGTGCTAGGAGCCGACAGGGGTCGACTGTCCCAGCCTTGCGATTTTCTCCCCCAGTCGGACGTGCTAGGAGCCGACAGGGGTCGACTGTCCCAGCCTTGCGATTTTCTCCCCCAGTCGGACGTGCTAGGAGCCGACAGGGGTCGACTGTCCCAGCCTTGCGATTTTCTCCCCCAGTCGGACGTGCTAGGAGCCGACAGGGGTCGACTGTCCCAGCCTTGCGATTTTCTCCCCAGTCGGACGTGCTAGGAGCCGACAGGGGTCGACTGTCCCAGCCTTGCGATTTTCTCCCCCAGTCGGACGTGCTAGGAGCCGACAGGGGTCGACTGTCCCAGCCTTGCGATTTTCTCCCCAGTCGGACGTGCTAGGAGCCGACAGGGGTCGACTGTCCCAGCCTTGCGATTTTCTCCCCCAGTCGGACGTGCTAGGAGCCGACAGGGGTCGACTGTCCCAGCCTTGCGATTTTCTCCCCCAGTCGGACGTGCTAGGAGCCGACAGGGGTCGACTGTCCCAGCCTTGCGATTTTCTCCCCCAGTCGGACGTGCTAGGAGCCGACAGGGGTCGACTGTCCCAGCCTTGCGATTTTCTCCCCCAGTCGGACGTGCTAGGAGCCGACAGGGGTCGACTGTCCCAGCCTTGCGATTTTCTCCCCCAGTCGGACGTGCTAGGAGCCGACAGGGGTCGACTGTCCCAGCCTTGCGATTTTCTCCCCCAGTCGGACGTGCTAGGAGCCGACAGGGGTCGACTGTCCCAGCCTTGCGATTTTCTCCCCCAGTCGGACGTGCTAGGAGCCGACAGGGGTCGACTGTCCCAGCCTTGCGATTTTCTCCCCCAGTCGGACGTGCTAGGAGCCGACAGGGGTCGACTGTCCCAGCCTTGCGATTTTCTCCCCCAGTCGGACGTGCTAGGAGCCGACAGGGGTCGACTGTCCCAGCCTTGCGATTTTCTCCCCCAGTCGGACGTGCTAGGAGCCGACAGGGGTCGACTGTCCCAGCCTTGCGATTTTCTCCCCAGTCGGACGTGCTAGGAGCCGACAGGGGTCGACTGTCCCAGCCTTGCGATTTTCTCCCCCAGTCGGACGTGCTAGGAGCCGACAGGGGTCGACTGTCCCAGCCTTGCGCCTTGCGATTTTCTCCCCCAGTCGGACGTGCTAGGAGCCGACAGGGGTCGACTGTCCCAGCCTTGCGATTTTCTCCCCCAGTCGGACGTGCTAGGAGCCGACAGGGGTCGACTGTCCCAGCCTTGCGATTTTCTCCCCCAGTCGGACGTGCTAGGAGCCGACAGGGGTCGACTGTCCCAGCCTTGCGATTTTCTCCCCCAGTCGGACGTGCTAGGAGCCGACAGGGGTCGACTGTCCCAGCCATGCGATTTTCTCCCCCAGTCGGACGTGCTAGGAGCCGACAGGGGTCGACTGTCCCAGCCTTGCGATTATCTCCCCCAGTCGGACGTGCTAGGAGCCGACAGGGGTCGACTGTCCCAGCCTTGCGATTTTCTCCCCCAGTCGGACGTGCTAGGAGCCGACAGGGGTCGACTGTCCCAGCCTTGCGATTTTCTCCCCCAGTCGGACGTGCTAGGAGCCGACAGGGGTCGACTGTCCCAGCCTTGCGATTTTCTCCCCCAGTCGGACGTGCTAGGAGCCGACAGGGGTCGACTGTCCCAGCCTTGCGATTTTCTCCCCCAGTCGGACGTGCTAGGAGCCGACAGGGGTCGACTGTCCCAGCCTTGCGATTTTCTCCCCCAGTCGGACGTGCTAGGAGCCGACAGGGGTCGACTGTCCCAGCCTTGCGATTTTCTCCCCCAGTCGGACGTGCTAGGAGCCGACAGGGGTCGACTGTCCCAGCCTTGCGATTTTCTCCCCCAGTCGGACGTGCTAGGAGCCGACAGGGGTCGACTGTCCCAGCCTTGCGATTTTCTCCCCAGTCGGACGTGCTAGGAGCCGACAGGGGTCGACTGTCCCAGCCTTGCGATTTTCTCCCCCAGTCGGACGTGCTAGGAGCCGACAGGGGTCGACTGTCCCAGCCTTGCGATTTTCTCCCCCAGTCGGACGTGCTAGGAGCCGACAGGGGTCGACTGTCCCAGCCTTGCGATTTTCTCCCCCAGTCGGACGTGCTAGGAGCCGACAGGGGTCGACTGTCCCAGCCTTGCGATTTTCTCCCCCAGTCGGACGTGCTAGGAGCCGACAGGGGTCGACTGTCCCAGCCTTGCGATTTTCTCCCCCAGTCGGACGTGCTAGGAGCCGACAGGGGTCGACTGTCCCAGCCTTGCGATTTTCTCCCCCAGTCGGACGTGCTAGGAGCCGACAGGGGTCGACTGTCCCAGCCTTGCGATTTTCTCCCCCAGTCGGACGTGCTAGGAGCCGACAGGGGTCGACTGTCCCAGCCTTGCGATTTTCTCCCCCAGTCGGACGTGCTAGGAGCCGACAGGGGTCGACTGTCCCAGCCTTGCGATTTTCTCCCCCAGTCGGACGTGCTAGGAGCCGACAGGGGTCGACTGTCCCAGCCTTGCGATTTTCTCCCCCAGTCGGACGTGCTAGGAGCCGACGGGTCGACTGTCCCAGCCATGCGAATTTCTCCCCCAGTCGGACGTGCTAGGAGCCGACAGGGGTCGACTGTCCCAGCCTTGCGATTTTCTCCCCCAGTCGGACGTGCTAGGAGCCGACAGGGGTCGACTGTCCCAGCCTTGCGATTTTCTCCCCCAGTCGGACGTGCTAGGAGCCGACAGGGGTCGACTGTCATATACATATACATATACTGTCAACTGTCATATCCATTTTGTCTAGGTGTTTGTCTATGTGTGTGTGTCTGTGTGTATTTGTTTTTGTGTGTTTGTGTGTTTGTGCACATTTAACAACCCATACCGCACAAGTCAAACTGCGCAGTAGCGAGCACGGTGCACTGGTAAACTAACACGGGGGCCAATGAAGGAGCGTTCACGTCGCGGCTCCTGTCAGGTGAAAACCTGCAGATCCTTCAATCACTGCACAGACTAACACACGGGCACACAGCACACTATTCAGTCTCAGAAGGCTTTTGAGCAGCTTTGCGGAACCGCCCCTTGAGACTCTATAGAAGCCTGGCCATCCCATGGCTTATATGGAGCTATTCATAATCTATGAAAGGGGTCTCTATATTCATGATATAGGAAAAGGGTCGATATTAATAAAATTATAACCATTTACCTCTTTCCCCTCATGTTTACTATTGTTTGGGCAATCTTTTCGGGAGAAGTGGGCACGTGATAGTGACGACAGATCTGTTGTTGTACGACACCCTTGTATTTGTACAACTTTCCCCATGGCTACTCCATCTTAACATATATTTTATTCTTGTTTTCTCTTTATTCAATATAGAGCCTTATATGACACTCCCTATAATAATATTGCACAAAATGACACTTGAGAATTCAATCCTATATCTATATCATCGTAAAATACAATTGAAAGATTTGTGAAAGTTTGAAAGAAAACGAACACTGTGTACCTAGTGAAAATAAAACGAATCTTGAGTTCATATTTTATCAACGAAAACTGATGGCCTGCCATACATTTGTCGCAGTAATTATAGAGCCTTATAAAGCAAGCCCCCCTATTCTCTTCCGCCTTGGCTACGCCAATCTGATTCTTTTTATATGAGCCTTTATTTAACAAGCACCCCCCCCGTAGGTATCCGCATCCGTGTATTTTTACAGACGTACGTAGTACATGTACAGCGCCCAAATACGGAGGCCAAACATGCGGTGGGCGCGACACCAAGTCACGGGAGTGCAACACTCAAAACTGCCCAAGTAAGATTTTGTACATTTTCCTTGTTTTGTTTCAGTTGTTCTTGGTTGTAAGGAAGTCTTGACTTATGATTTATAATTTTCCTACAAAACTCTTGAAAATGTTTTTCCAGTTTTCCAGTTAGTCTCTGATATTAATCCCATCATTCTTTGTTCATTGTTAGTTGACCTTTCCATAGTGGTAAGCCATGTGTCATCTTAAAATGAAACTCCTATCCAAGAGCTGAATTGTAAATATTTCTGTATAGAAATTGTACATCCAGATCATGAGAATCCATGACGATAGAGAAATATTGACTTACATGTATTGTAACCAATTTTTATGCTGTGTTTTTAAATCAGTCCATCAATTTTACATAGAAAACATTACCTTTCTGTAATTTTAACGCTAAATGAGATATCAGTTTTAACTTTTTGTTGTGATTTTTGTGACAAATCCCCATGGCTTTATCCAGAGGTGCTCTTTATATGTGCAGTAAACTGTTTACTAAGTATATGTGCTATAGAAATGTTCATATTATTATTATTATTATCATTATTATTATTATTATAATTATTATTATTATTAATGTTTGTTTTCCTCATCTTCAGTTGATGGTGACTGGTCTGCATGGGAGACGAGCGTTAACTGCAGCATCGCATGTGGGACAGACGGGATCAAGCAAGAGGTGCGGGAATGCAACAACCCCAAGAAGCAATATGGAGGTGCGCCGTGCGAGGGCATCGCTTCACGCTGGGTCAGCTGCGACTCTGCCATATCGTGTTCAGGTATGATTGAAAATAATTTTGTTTAAACATATTCTTATACAATCAACTTACTATTTTTATTTGACTTTTCAAACATCTTTGATGTTCTTTCTCGGAAGTTGTTTCTTTTCCGGGAGTTCTCAACTATTTGTTTAATAATCATTGCCTTGGTCGATCGATTGTTGTCGTATGCTATCAGTTTAATAATCGATGGACTAAACGTAACCCGCTGATTCAAATTTCTGACATGCTAACTTTTAGAACCATTGATTTTTTAATAGACTTAATCCTTTGATGGCAGTTTAGATATTGGATTTAACATCATTGAATCCTCAAAGCAAACATAATTACAGAAATAAATTTGTTATCATTAGTTAGTTTTGTTATGATTGTTTTTTGTTTCTTTTCATTTTAACGTATAGTACTGGTTGCCAGAAGTTTTGAACTGCAATCAAACTTACCATACTGATTGTCTCATGTCCCCAAATTTGATTTAACCTGTTCCCTGCTAGCTAGCTATTGCAATTATTCTTGTAGGTAATACAGGACCCACCAGGTTTCCATTTACAAGCAATCGGTTAAACTCTCTCAATTCTCCCTACTTTGTTTACAGGAAGCGAAGAAGCCGAACTTGGTGTGGTAAACGGCGACCTCGCCGACACGCAGTTCTCAGAATCAAGCTGCACGTCCACTGTAGCATCATCAAACTGCGGGAACACCGCTCGCGTTGATTCCTTGACGTCCACCGACTGCTGGATTCCCGTGAATTCAACGACGTCGGAATGGCTAGAGGTCAACATGACAGACCCCGTGACCTTGCTGAGCATAGCTGTTCAAGGTCGGTCAAACGATGACCTCTATGTGACCTCCTACTACCTCCAGTATGTGGCCGACGAGTATTCGTCGTACGAGTACTACACAGATAAATCTGGGAATCCTAAGGTATTGCTAGTCATTATTTGGTATTTTAGAACTAATATGAGTTGTAAAGTGTAGAATATTGAGGAGTTTTGTGGAACATTAATTTGGTTGTTTGGGAGTTTACCTTTATGTGACCTTGCACTATCACCAGTATGCGGCCACCAAGTATTCAGGAAACAAGTACTACACTCATGGCTCTATGTACCCTAAAGTAATCCGCTAATATGATTATTTTGTGTTTAAAAACAAAACAAATTGTTTTGTAATATCACCGCTTTTCCAAGGCAACATTGATGACTCTTTGTCTAGTGTTAAAAGCATTGATCCGTCCATGTATTATAAAGAGATCAAATTAATTGCAAGTTGAGATCTGGCATGCAACTTATCTATGAACAATGCGCATTTATGTAACTCAAACCATTTTACAAATCTAAAAGTAAAACATTGGTGCTTGAAATCAGACAGCTCTATTCAAGGATTTTGCATTTTATAACTGTTTTTTTCCTATTCACAGCTTTTCCAAGGCAATGTGGATAACACTGGCGTGGTGCGCTACAGTTTGGACGGTCTGGACAAGGTGACCTTTGTCCGGTTCGAGCCCCAATCGTGGAACGGCTCCATCTGTATGCGTGTCGCCCTCTATGGCGAATATATTCCAAGTGAGTATTTTGTACATGTACATGTTTATGTAGTAGATTATTATTTTTGAAATTATATTAAGTATGTATTTTAAAAACTTTGTTTGTCAAAAATATGAAAAGCCTCTAAAGATTGTACATTATCATTTGTTGGAGATGAAGAATAACTATTGCAACTAAATATTTGGTGCATAATAGACACATTATTTTGTTAATTGCATGTTTGCTTTGGTAATAATCAATGCTTATTCTTCAAGAACTTTTTTTCTTTTTACACTTAGGATGTTAAAGGTGATTTGATGAAATTGTAATTTTATTCCTAAAATGGCAGCTAAAGGAAGTGAATACAGTTTTATGGCAATTATTTGTATTTCTATTTGAATTTGTTTCCAGTAGACTTGCTTTATTTATAACTATAAAGTAGGAGTGTCGTAATGTATTGGTTTGATCCTTCGGTTTGATTCCAAACCCTTACATGTGTATCCTTCAGCAGGACACTTTATCCTCATTTGCTTGTGTCAATCAAGGGCTCCGTTGTAGGAAGAGATACAATCGATTGTGAGTTACAATTGATCGTTAGTCACGCAAATGTGCACGTTTCAACCAATCAGATTTGCACATATGTAGAACACGTGATCCGACTTACAATTAACTGCAACTTACAATTGATTGTATCTCTCTCTGCAACGGTGGCCAATGGGTACCTGGCAGGAATGCATTCCTTGAAATGCTGGATGGGCCTGCAAGGCAGCTTGGCTTCAGCCAATAATATACCTTATAGTATGATGCCCCTCGGAATAGAATTTTTAGATTGATTGCACAATATAAAAATCTTGACTATTGTCATAAATATTATTTTTAATTTGACCTTGTTTCCAGTTAATGGCATATAAAGCAAATATTTTGTTCAGGGTTGATGGAAATGTCTTTAGTAAAAATGTTTTATGTATAACAATAATGCTTAATATTAAATTGAATACTTCAACCTTGTTTCCAGTCAATGGCAGCTACGGTGAATGGACGAGCTGGGCTAACTGCAGCGTGACCTGTGGGGGCGGGACGCAGAGTCGCAGCAGGACCTGTAACAACCCCGCCCCAAGGCATGGGGGCGGGACCTGCATTGGACCGGACTCGGAGACACAGAACTGTAGCACAAACCCATGCACAAGTAAGTCTTGCTAATAGTCTCAGAGACACAGAACTGTACCACAAACCCATGTCCAAGTAAGTCTTTCTAATAGCCTCAGAGACTCAGAACTGTAGCACAAACCCATGCCCAAGTAAGTCTTGCCAATAGTCTCAGAGACACAGAACTGTAGCACAAACCCATGCCCAAGTAAGTCTTGCTAGTAGTCTTGGATACACAGGACTGTAGCACAAACCCATGCCCAAGTAAGTCTTGCTAGTAGTCTTGGAGACACAGGACTGTAGCACAAACCCATGCCCAAGTAAGTCTTGCTAATAGTCTCTGAGACATAGAACAGTAGCACAAACCCATGCCCAATTAAGTTTTGCTAATAGTCTCGGAGACACAGAACTGTAGCACAAACCTATGCCCAAGTAAGTCTTGCTAGTAGTCTTGGAGACACAGGACTGTAGCACAAACCCATGCCCAAGTAAGTCTTGCTAATAGTCTCTGAGACATAGAACAGTAGCACAAACCCATGCCCAAGTAAGTCTTGCTAATAGTCTCGGAGACACAGAACTGTAGCACAAACCCATGTCCAAGTAAGTCTTTTCAATCCAGTAACTTTGTCCAAATCAACTTGAACTAAAATCAAGCACTTTCATCATATTTGTATTGCCTAAGTAAAATAGGCATAGAACAGGTTTAGGTCATCTGAATTTCTCTTTTTATTTTGGGGGTTTTTATGACTAAAGTGAAAGTACATGTATTTGAAAGTTTCCATAGGAGATGTTATCGATCGCATACATGGCGTGCTGCAAAAGAGATTGTATTATGAATTCACATTGAGAGAGAGAGCGGGATTCTATTATGGGTCACAATGACTTGTCAGCATATCGCTTCGAAAAGCCACATTTCAGATGTGTTACTTTTGTCATAAAAATGTATATATACATGTACAGTATGTTAATTTTGTTGACATGGAAAATCATGGAATAATAATAATAATGTTTCGATTTATATAGCGCCTAATATGATTGATAATCATCTCTAAGCGCTTTACAACGATAATATTACCCCCGGTCATAGGATACAATGCAAACCAGCACACATTGTGTGCACCATCTCCACTCCCTGGGGAGCATTCCTTCCAAGCGCTCATGGGCTCAAGAAGATCGTTCACATAAGGCTTTCACCTCCTACCGGGTCCCCATTTATACACCTGGGTAGAGAGCAGCAATTGTGGATAAATTGTCTTGCCGAAGGACAAAGGCAGTGGGCAGAGTTCGAACCCGGGATCTCATGATCGGAAAGCGCGCGCTCTACCAATCTTGCCACACCACATCCACTGTTCCCTCAGGATTTGAAATGGTATTTCATGCAGACAATAAGTCTTTTATCTACGTCTCAGGACTTATAATCTTCCCTCAATAGCATTTCAAATCCCTTGCAGAGGAACATTTTGTGATATCCCCTCCACCACCAGTTCGCATCTATTTAACAAGCACCACGTATGATATCGATACTGTAACATGTGTCCTATGATCTGTTTTGCAGTTGATGGAGGTCTTACTGGGTGGTACGATATATCATCATGCTCGGTAAGCTGCGGTACACTGGGAACAAAACAACAGGAGCGCAACTGTTCAAATCCGGAACCACAGTACGGCGGTGATGGTTGCCATGGCTACCGGAAACAGTGGGTTACATGTGATGCTGCGGCTGCGTGCAACGGTGAGTGAAAATGTTACTTTATGATTTGTGATAATGCATTAAGTTTAAAGGGGTATTCCGGGCCTGCTAAAACCATTCGTTATTTGAATAAGCAGAATACAAGGCATAATTGGTGAAAGTGTGATCAACATCGGACAGGAAACACGAGAGTTATACCTATTTGAACATCACGTGGTAATGATCGATCGTTTCAAAATTGCCGCCATATGTAACATCATTGACGAGCAACTCGCCATGGCTTTAGTACATAAAAATACACTTATTTCTCATTTTTGTTGCTAAAAATTAAATTTTCTCTGCTTGTTTTCACGAATTCATAGAAGAATATCGATTGGCCAACCTCTCTAGAATTTGTAAGCTCATAAATTTGCTTTGTTATTAAGAAAATTTAAATTTTGTAAAAGTTCCATGTAGAAGTCAAAATGGCTGCAGCTCGCAAGTGACGTCACGATCGATAGTAATTTTGAACGATACTAAAAATCATAGCAAAGTTCATCCTGTCATAACTTTTATATTGCTCTACTGTTTTGGCTCAGATTTTCGATCATGATTCTTCATATTCACCTCATTTTATAGCAAACATCACATTTCTGGGGTGGAATTCCCCTTTAATCGTTTGACATAATGGCTACTATTATATCTACAAATTTGTATTTCTGTTTTCATTGTTCCCCCCAGAATGTATTAAGCTATATGGCTATTATTCAAATGTTTTGATAATAATAATAATAATATTACCATTTTATTGCACTGCTGCTATAAATTTATACTCTACTGAGATAATAATAAAATAAAAAAGTTGTAAAAAGTTGTAAAAAGTTATGAACTAAATTATGGAAAGACCTGTGTAAACAAATACACCTTTAACACCTGAAATATGACTGTAACGTAGGCTGCACGTTCTAGAGTTTTGGGGCAACACACACACTCATGCCCAATCTCCAAGAGTTGCCTTGTTTTGTGGGAAAAAGAAACATACCTGCCAACCAGTAGGATTTAATCCTATTTGTTCTGATTTTTTCCCTAAAAAAGGCTGAAAAATTGGAACAGTAGGATTTTTTTAAGAGGGAAATTTTTTGTTTACATGATTAGATGCACACATACATAGTTTATGAATGTATATGAAAAAAGCTTATCAAGCCAATATATTTATGTCGTGGTACGTTTAGATGAGGCCGAAGGACACACAGTAACAAGTTTGTTAGGTTGCTCTGGTTATTTATTCATCAGCCACAGTATCTCTCATAATGTCGAGATTCTCGCAGAAGACAAAAAACCCTGCAATAGGCAGAATAAAACCAAACATGTCATAGAACTTCAATCAAATATAAATGTCTTATTTACAAAAACATGATTATTATCTTGATGAAAAACAAAGCAACAGTTATTACTAAACATAAATATTGTTATCATCTTGATTAACTATTATATAAAGTAATTACTAATTAATCCGGCTCTGCATCAAATCCGTTTTTCATCTTGATTCTCTTGTATAATCACTAAAATCAAACGCTATAATCATTTGCTTGAATGACATAATTAAATCTAAACATCGACTCAACATCTTGTAATATCACACACAATCGTGCCCTCCGCAATATATTTGACTCAGTAAAGTTACACAAAGTCTGTTACAACTATTAAACAAAATGCCATCATTCATATAACGTACCCAAGGTCTAATGCAGACCCACTGAAGTGCACAACTACGTCTCAATCAGCCATCTATCTGCTCAGCAACTACAGCAGCCTGTGTAAACAATGTAAATGTAACAACAATAAACATTACAAGTATTAACACTCTAAAACACACAAATCTCAGTTCCCACATCATTCTTCATACCGTTCATCTAACGTGTAAAAAGCCAACAACATCTCACATCTATGAGATAACTATGGGCGCCGCCATCTTTTAAAGTTTGTCTACATCTCGCGCCCTCAACGTCAACTACACATTCACTTAACATGTGCGCGAAATACAAAATTGCAACAATTACTCGTTAAATCACTTGATACATAATTCATAATTATATGTCGATATAAAAATGTTACATAAACATACTTATCACATATATCTCTAACATCATGTATTTAAACTGCGTAATATGATCAAATTAATGCCTACTCAAAGCTTCTATTCACCATCATTATTTAACAGGCATTTTTAAGTATCATAATTACTTCCAGCAAACATCTTTATCCACCTCAAATAATGCATTAACGCTCACTCTAATACATGATTAAACTCAGTCATCTATTCTACAAGCATAACTTACTGTAACATAGCTGCAAAGTCACCCTTCAGCCAAAGGTAACACCGGAAGACTCGTGTCTCTATCAGTCTAACAACAATCAGTAACACAGCGCTCCGACCTTGAACGTGTCAAATATGCTTCTCCGAGGTTTCCCTAATATAACACATGCACTACAACATAAGCGTGGGCGGCGGCTAACACACTCATCATCCGTCCGCGAATCTTAATATAACATGTGTAGTAAACTCATTTGCATAATTGGACTCTGTGCGGAATGTTCCATGAACTACCTTACATAATCGGACAAGTCCGCGATTTACATACGATATAAACTAGTCCGCATTCCCACATTTATGATCTTTATCATTGAAGTATTGCTCATTCAGTGTGGTCATATGTTCAAAAGTAAGGTTCAGATAGCACAAGAGAGCATCTAGAACCCTAGAGCTGGACCACGGCCGCAAAGGACCACGCGCACGATGTGCGCTTTGCTAACATGAGTAGGATTTTTTATTTTCAGATGTTGGCAGGTATGAAGAAACTTAAGGATTGGAGCAGTGTGTCACCTGTCTACAGTGGCCACTTTTATTATTTCCCTTCAGTAATCACTATAAACAGGTCTATATAGAGGTCGTCTATACTTTTCTTGATTCTCTGTATGTACATGTACATTTATATACACAGGTTTGACTGTATCTCTGTACAATATAAATCTTCATGCTTTTGCAAAGGATATTATTCAGTCTCTCTGGTTCTCTCTTAATTAAAACTATTACAGGTCTGAACAACCATGCCCTCGGGGTTTCGGACTCGTCCAAAACAGACATCATCATGACTGCGACATCACAATTTAACAACGCCTATGGTGCAGACAAAGCCAGATTAGATGATTCTGTTGCATACTATGCCTGGGTTGCAGCTGATAGTGACAGTGGTAAGTGCTACGTCGTAAACCTCTCACAAAAAGTTCCGCAATTCAAGTTTTTAGCATTGTTTGTGTCTATTTCGTGATGAAATGATTAGAATTTGGTATAATTGACGAGCCTGTTTATTCCCCTTTGTATCGATGCCTCATTTGTAAAGATTATGTTAGTGTGGAATGTGAAGTAGACCTGAATATCAAGCCGTGTCAAAAGTGAAATGTTGCAAAATACAACATTATAGCCAATGTGAATTCTTCATTTGTGTGGAGATTTACGTGTGTTTTGCTACATTTCAATCTTGACTTTGCCCCATATTTAGGTGTTAAAGTGATCCAGGTAAAGTGTCAGATATTGCACAAAATGACATTTGAGACTTCAATCCTATATCAATATCATTGTAAAATACATATACAAATGAAAGATTTGTGAAAGTTTGAAGGAAAACGAACACTGTTTACCTAGTGAAAAAACAAATATTTAGTTAATATTTTATCACCAAATACTGATGGCTTGTCGTAGAATTGCAACAGTTATAATCAGCCTATGACGATATATCCGCACCCGTGTATGTTTACATATGCGGTATACAGAGTTCATGGAATTTGCGCACGTGTTGGATCAAAGTTCTCTAGGTCTGGAATGTTTCCCACGCTCGGACGTATTCAGCTGAAACAACTGTACTTTTTTTTTAAAGCGTTGATCAACGCTTTTCAAATAATGATAATTATCTTCATACTAAAGGGACATTTGAAAAAATCTAACCCTATTTTATTCTTCTCTTACCATAAGCTAAACAACACGGCAGAAGAGAAACGAGGAAGCTCCAATTATTTTTCGTGGAGTTAGACACTTTACCTGGATCACTTTAAGCACAGCTCATAATTATATATGAGTATTAGCATAGAATTAGAACCAAATTTATGTAAGATATATTATATTCTTACCTTCAAATTATGCTGCTTGATCTGGCCAAAAAACGAAGTCACAACAAAATTAAGAAAACCCTGTTCTCATTTTGTTTTCTTCATGCTAAATCCTTACCTTTGAGTTGTGCTGCCTGATTTTATTTATTTACTAATTCATTTATACATTTTATATCAGTAGGGTAGCTCTGTCAGTGATCAGAGCACTGTTTTTCGCAGAGGCCCTACAACATACATATAATATACAAAACATATATATATATATATATATACTGTAATGCAAAGAATAATCATAAAATGATTGAGAAGGAAGAATAATAGGCGTAGCTTAATAAGCATTGTTCCTCCCTTTAATCCTCCAAATGAAAAAAGGCACTGGTCGAAAAATTGGTCTCCGCCAGGACTCGAACCCGGGTCTCCAGCTTGGAACGCTGACGCCTTAACCACTAGGCCACGGGGACCGTGTGATTGAAGGCAGATCCAAATTCAGGTCATTGGCAAGCCAATCTCTCGGCCCTTTGTACTCAATTAATTCATGGGGAGGGAGTTACAAACAATGCAAGCCGCCTGTACTTCAGCTGGATCACAAAGGAGTGATTCAAGTATTAGTTAGAACATATATATATAAGCGAAAAGAACATATATATATACTGTATACGTACAACAAATTTCTATATTATTCTTTCTTTCAATCATTTATGATTATTCTTTGCAATTATACAACAAATTAATATATATTGTTTTACAAAAACAAATTTAGCATTGAACTGATATTTTGTGATCTGGTTTAAAGGGATAGTTGAGTTCTGGTATTAAGGAGAGTACAGTTTTGGTGAATCTGAATTTTAGTAACCAAAACCTACATCATTACATTACAAACTAATAGAAAGTAACACAAAATTCTTAATGACGTAGTAAAGATCATGTTATTATTCAAAAAGAGCCGTTAAAACGGAAGAGGGCGCTCTCTAAACACTCAGCGGTTTCAACCATTTTGAATAAAATATTGTGCATGTGATGTTTTGTTGAAATAGTGATTAGATAGAGAAATAACCAACAACTATTAACATACCTATTTTGTAACTTTTTGAAAATAGGAAGCATTTAAAAAAAATTTTAACGGCTGGTTCAAAATTCTCTAATAAACCTGGGGCCCCAGCTTTATTACAAATTTTTATATTTATGGATATTTCAGCCGTCTCTGAACCGATTTTGATCAAGTAAAGTTTATTATGTCACTAAAATATTATGCCCTTTCAAATTTTACACTCAGTTTTTCATTATCTCACAAAAAAATTATTATGTGTATCTAGCGCCCTCTCTACCAAAACTCAACTATCCCTTTAATAGCAATTTCATAGTCACAAGAAAATAAATAAAACCCTGCCTTGTCAATTGTTTTTCCCCCTTCATACTACATTGTAGACCCTTACCTTCAAATCGAGCTGCCTGACCTAGTGAACATCAAGCGAGTTGCGATTCAGGGCCAATCACGACCGAGTCATAATATGGCAGAATGGGTGGAGACCTTCGCCCTATCATACAACACCAGTGAACGTGGCTGGGTCTTCTATAAGGAGGGTCGAAGGAAAAAGGTATGCTGACAATCTATAAGTAGTTTTATCATTAAAGGGACTTAGTAACATTGTCCAATTCCTCAAAATCCAATTGGAATTCTAGTGGTTCCCTCATATCTTGTGGTATTCGTATTAACAATAAAACCATGAGACAGGATTTGGTTTTTAGCTCATCCGGCCCGAAGGGCCCGATGAGCTTATGCCATGCCGTGGCGTCCGTCGTCCGTCCGTCCTTCCGTCCTTCCGTCCTTCCGTCCGTCCGTCCACAGTTTTCAAAATGCTTCTTCTTCGTTATTTTTCAACCAATTTTGATTCTGATTGTTTCATAAGATAGGGCTAGGAGGGGGATTTAAAACTTCTACACAGAATCGTGAAATTCATTATATATGCTAATTTATGCAAATTTATTCGAAATCACAAAAAATGCTTCTTCTCCTTCATTTCTTGACCGATTTTGATTTGGTTTGCTTTATCTGGTAGAGCTAACTTTGGTACACTAAACTTCTACACAGAATTTTGAAATTTTTCTCCATTAATTAATTATGGTAATTTATGCAAATTTATTCCAAAAATCACAAAAAATGCTTCTTCTCCTTCATTTCTCGACCGATTTTGATTTGGTTTGCTTTATCTGGTAGAGCTAACTTTGGTACACTAAACTTCTACACAGAATTTTGAAATTGTTCTCCATTAATTAATTATGGTAATTTATGTAAATTTATTCAAAAAATCAAAAAAAATGCTTCTTCTCCTTCATTTCTTGACCGATTTTGATTTGGTTTGCTTTATCTGGTAGAGCTAACTTTGGTACACTAAACTTCTACACAGAATTTTGAAATTTGTCTCCATTAATTAATTATGGTAATTTATGCAAATTTATTCCACAAATCACAAAAAATGCTTCTTCATCAGCGTGAACCCCCCCCCCCCCCCCCCTTCCCCATCTTGTGCATACTTTCTTTGTAGATGGCCCCCTTTCAAGCTGCCCTGATAAAGAACACTGATGAAATATACTGATTGAATTTGCCTTATGTATTGAACAAAGGTGAAACCGATGCTTGTCCGCGTGGCCCATTCAGACTGCTGGAGTAATTCCCTCGTTAGGGCAAGCCTCGGCGGGAAGTGTAGAATTATTGCGCAATTGCTTGCTAGCTTGGCGCTACACTGGCTGGAACAAAATAAAAATGACCTTTGACCAATTTCATAGATGTTTTTGAACCTATTCAAATACATTGTTCTCTTGTAGTTGAACAATTATTTTGTTGCTTTATCAGGCAAGCAAACTAGACAATGAATGAAATTTCACTTGCCCGCCACCATTTTTACTTGCCCTGGGCAAACAGGCAAGTGCTATTGTTGAGTCCTGCATCTGAATAATATATCAGTCAGCTTACAAAGACCAGCAAAAGCGGCCAAAATATAGCTCTCTAGCATCCTAATAGCACCGTGAGTCATCAAACAGTGAATTTTACCACGATGATTAACCGTTTAACAGTTTTTGTCACAAGAAATATTGTTTTTTAATTCAACCAGGGGATGGAGAGTGGACCTCCTGATCGGAGTGGACATCGTGCCCGGTCACCTGCGCCGGGTCGTGGGAGACCAGGAACCGCACCTGCACCAACCCCATCCCAAAGTACGGAGGAGCTGACTGCCCCGCATCGGAACCGGCCAACGAACAACGGACATGCAACACGCACAACTGCCCAAGTGAGTTGGTTGTCGGTCTCAGAAAATATGATATGATGATTACATAATCACTTATAATAACTAATTGATTGATTAATACTGCACCTGCACCGGCCCCACCCCAAAGTGAAGGGAAGCAGCCTTCATCGCATCAGAACAAACAACGGACATGTTGATGTTATACACATTTAGTGATCGTGATTACAATGATAACATGTTTAATATATAGCCATCTAATATAAGCACTGGAAATTATACAGACATTTATATGTCGAATTAAGTGGTGGAGATATTAATTATGGAAATAGGGGTTTAAAGATGATGATGGGGGGTTTAATGATGAAGATGATACTTGTGACAGTGACAATGTTGATATCAACAACCAATGAATAGTGGCAGCACGACATGAATGAATGCGAGTACCAGACAATACCGTTAACCCTAATCAGGCCGGTTTATTTTGGCTATGCTATAGCCGGGGAGTCGCAAAAGTCCCACAAGTTTTTCTAAGACTTCAATGAAAAACTCATGAAGTTGTCTAGCGATACCTGTGCGCGTTGCAGAATTATCACGCTTTAGGGTTAATGTTTTCATATCTCCATAAGATAACACGTTCATGTATATTGCATGAATTGGATGTGCAGCTGCCTTTTTGTGAGGAATAATTGTGGTAGTATTTATGAAGATGGTGATGATGACGAGTTTGATGATGATGGTTATCATGGTATATAATCAAGATGATGATGGTGATGATGATGATGATGATGATGATGATGATATAGATGATGAAGATGATGATGATGATTGTTATCATGGTATATAATCAAGATGATGGTGATAATGATGATGATGATGATGATGATTGTTATCATGGTATATAATAGATCTTAAACGAGAACTTACCTGTTTGAAGTTTAATCCTTATTTTATAAGGAATGTAGTGGGGATATTACGTTAACAAGAGAGAGCCCGCTAGCGCGCACGTAGGTCACGTGATGTCAATCTTGGAAGCAGAAGAAGGGTTGTGACTGCTGAAACTAAGAGATTATCGAGAACTAAAAACCTGTTGATTTTATACCCTTGAAATATATCCAATGGGTGGGAGAGGAGGGACGTAATATCCCCACTACATTCCTTATAAAATAAAGATTAAACTTCAAACCGGTAAGTTCTTGTTTAATCTATCTATTTTATTACGTAATTTCGTGAGATATTACGTTAACAAGAGATTTTGAAGCCCAGCAGTCACAATCCTACTAATAACCATAGCAGATAAGTTATTCTGAATAACTCAATCCTCGAAGGACAAAATGAATAAGACTGCAGAGTAAATACCTTGACAATTGTTACTGTGACTGTCCGATGACTGCGGAAGCGAAGGATGCCGTGTTCTCCGTAGGCTTCCTGTAGTACCTTTGGAAGGTCTTTTCATTTGACCATCCTGCTTGGTCCAGGATCTGCTGCACTGGCAGGTTTGCACCACATGCGGCTGATGTAGATGCTGCCCTCGTAGAATGGGCCTTGTACACCCCAGCTTTATCCATCTGGCAATAGTAGCTGCTGTAACACGCTTGTGGGGTTTCTGGTAGCTAATAAACAAACCACGTTCTTCGCCGCAGATCTTGTTGGTTTCAAGAATGTACCTTTTCAGATAACGCACAATACACAGTCTCCTGTCTGGAGCATAGGCATGCAGTTTTAGAACATAATCTGCTTTTCCTGGCCTCGATTGTTTTAGTAGTTCTTGAAACATAAAGACTACTTTATCTTCTTTCATCACCATGTAGTCCAAATTTAAGAGGTGGATAGACTGCACACGTTGTGCTCTAACAGCGCAATCAACATACATAACTTCATAGTTAGCGTTTTCAGGTCCAATCCTGTCGCTGGTGAAAGCCTTCGTAGATGATTTAGTACAATGGCCGCGTCCCATGTACTTCTTTGTATCTTGGCTGCGGTGGTCTTTTATGAAAAATTCCCCTCATGAATCGGCTGATAAGTGGATGGTTTCCAATTTCAAACCTATTGTCACTAAGTACAAGAAAGGATGATAGAGCGCTACGTGCTTGGTTCACGACGCTATATCCTGCGTTTTGATCATAGAATAGTTCACTTAGGAATTCCAGCACCATGCTAACATCGGCATGGAGATGATTTATGTTCTTTCTGGAGCAGAAATCTGTCCACTTTCGGATGTAAACTGCGTATTGTCTTCTTGTTGACTGTCTCCACGAAGCAGAGATGATGCTGATAATTCTTTTGTGTAGTCCTAATTTTTCCAGGGGGTCGGACATAATCTGCAACATAAAAGATCCAAATATTGATTTAATGGGTGAGGAACATGAGTAACTGGTTGTACTAAGAGTGAGCTAGATCTTGGAATAAACATGGCCTCCCCCAGTGTCATTTTCTGCAGCACTGGGAACCATGGCTGAGATGGCCAATTAGGTACGACCATGATGCCTGTTGCCTCATCATTCCTGATTTTTTTAAGGCACTTTGCTATGAGACAAAATGGAGGGAAAGCATAGAAATAGAATCTACTCCAATCAATAGTGAAGGCATCAACATTCTCTGCATCTGGGTCTGGGTACCAGGACACATATCTATCTAGCTGTTTGTTAAGCCTTGATGCAAACATGTCAATGTCTGGCAGCCCAAATCTATGAACAACACTATCAAATACATTCCTGTCAAGCATCCATTCCGTTCTATCATTAAAACGTCTGGAGCGCAAGTCTGCTTCAGTGTTTAGTTTACCTGGTAGGTGGGCGGCTGTGATCCAGATATTACGCTGGATACACCAATCCCAAATTTCTTGTGCCATACGATTACAATCGTTGGATTTGATGCCTCCCATGTTATTAATATACGCCACAGCTGTGGTGTTGTCTAAACGAAGCAAAATGTGAGTGTCATGCAAATTGGAACATAATGCTTTTAGTCCTATACCGGCTGCCAGAGTTTCAAGGTAATTTATCCCACTGTGTTGGGCCATGCGAACTTCTTCCGCACTCCATCTACCCCCTGTAGATGAGCTAAGATCAGTTGCCCCCCAACCTGCTCCACTAGCATCAGTTCTTACTTCAACACGTGGCTTGTCTCTTGCCATGGGCGCAGTCATATATTTGATATGTGCGATCCACCATTCTAGTTCTAGTCTTGATTCAAGTGAAAGATTCATCTTTCTATCAAAATGGCCTCTATTGCACTTAAGGGCCCTTATTTTATCCTTCTCTAAAGCCCTATAATGGAGGGGACCGTACTGGACAGCCGGAAGAGAAGCTACTAGTTTTCCTATTACCATAGCAACCGTCCGAATGGAGGGGTTTTCATTGTTGAGAAGATCCACACACACCTGAGTGATATCTTGGACTTTATCTTCTGGTAATTTCATGATCATATTCTCTGAATCTAGGATGAAGCCGAGGAACTGCAGCTCCTTTACAGGCCTCAACACTGATTTCTCTGGGTGTACTATGAAACCTAGCTTCGAGAAAAGGCTAGTTGTAGCCGTGATGGTTTCTTTTGTTTTCTTTTCATCATCTCCTATGATAATAGTATCGTCCAGATATCCTACAACGGTGTGTCCTTTTCTTCTCAGTTCTGAAAACACAGGCTTCAGCAATTTTGTGAAAAGCCTTGGTGCCGTGCTAAGTCCATTAGGCAATACCTTAAACTGCCAAAATTGATTATTCCACATGAATTTTAGATATTTTCTGTGATTTGAGTGAACTGGCACCGAATAGTATGCATCTCGGAGGTCAACTGATGCCATATGACAGTTTGGGGTTAGGAGATGGATTGCTGTATGGATATTATCCATCTTGAAATGCTGGTAGTCCAGGCATTTGTTCAATTCAGAAAGATCTAGAAAAATTCTAGTACCTCCATTCTTTTTGGGTCTGGAGAAAATATTTGATATGAATTTTCCTTCTTCATGTACACTAGATTCAATGACATTTTTCTCCAAAAGATTTTGAACTTCCTTGTTTATGCTACTAAACGTTTCAGATTTGCATTTATATTGCATAGGTGGTTCATTTTGTACCGGGAGTGTAGCAAATTCAATCTCATAACCCCAAACTGCATTTAGAATCACAGGATCTGATATCACACCATTCATGATAATGAGCATTCAGTCGACCTCCGACTTTCACAACCAAAGGGTCTGATTTACTTGTAGGATTACAATCAAATGAGGTACTCACCTCTTCTGGATTAGTAGACCTGTGGTCTTCTACTTCCTCCTCTGATTGGGACCCTGGTTTTGGCCCTGTCTGGCTTGAGGGTTCTGCATCTTTGGCTGGCCCCTCGTCATACTTGTCTGAGTGTGAGGAGCTTGGTATCTGCCCCGTCCCTGGGGGCCCTGGCCTAAAAAAGGCCTGTCAGCTGTCCTACTGCGTGGGCGGTAGGACGGATTTGAGCTGGTCCATCCTGCAGCGCGGTACTGTCTTTGCTGTGCCGACGCATGTCCCTTGTAGGGATGGTAGTGCTGTTGAGATGAGTATGGTCTTGTTTTACCATATCCATATGATCCTTTCGTGACTCCAGCTGTGGCAAGTTGCTGGTCCTTCAAGTCTTTCACTTGCTTGCTCAGGTTATCTCCAAAAAGGAGTCTAGAAACAGGTGTAGACGGTTTACACAGATGTGAGTACTTGGAATTTAAGTCAGGTTTGATGAAATCTTTCCTGAGGCAGTTCAGTTCATACTGAGCGTTGCACAGAAGAGCAAGAGCATCTTGCTGGGTTTCTGAAATCGATGACGATGACAGAGTTCGGAGATAAGCATTCAGTCCTTTGGACAGTGACTTTGGGGCCCTTTGGATTTTGATATCTCTGGCCTTGGTAGTCACAGGGAGATTTTCCCAAGTGGGTGGGTTCACTTTGGGAGTGTCAATAAGCTGACAATTGTCTGGCAAAGGATACTTTGATGACACTTCCTCAAAAGTCTTGGGTTCTAGCTGGTGACCAACTAGGTATGAAGTCGATTGGGCAATGTTTTCTTCAATAGGTTCGCCAACATCTTTAGGCGGAGCAAATTTGGCTGCCAGGCTGGGGATGCCGATGGGGCAGCCTTGCGCTTGGCCGTACAGAGAGCTATCATCTTGTCCCTCCGAATTGTCCACATCATACACAGAGCAAGATGCACGATCATCACTTTCATCAATGAGTTCGTCATACTCGATGTTGTAGTCCATTTCCACTTGTTCCCCCGCTAGGTTCGGGTCTACAGGCCCTGAGCGGTAATCAACATCGGCATGAGTCCGTTTGCTTTGGGGCCCCACTGCCTCTGCAATCTGCGCCACTAAACTCTCGAGTTTATCAAGTCTTTTGTTGAATTTCGACGCCTCTTTAGATGCAGCTGTCGAAGAAGTCGATTTGTTCATATTCGGAGTAGTGGCCACTCCCGTACTGTCTCCGATTGTATCGGTCTCAACAGTACGCTCCTTGCTGCCCTGCGCACACGGCGCGGGAGAAGGAATAGCAGCGGGCCCGCTGCGTGTAGATTTCGATGTCGACTTCGTCTTTGTCGAGTCCGTCATTTCGGGTATAAAACTGGGTATAAACTATCCAAGAAGATGCTTTGATGAATATATGATCCGAATATATCAAAGAGAAAATAGTTCAAACACGAAAAACAAGGAATTTTCCTCAAATTCTGCGACCTCGTGTGGGATTTTTCCACACGCAAAACATGGCGCTAACGAAAATTGACATCACGTGACCTACGTGCGCGCTAGCGGGCTCTCTCTTGTTAACGTAATATCTCACGAAATTACGTAATAAAATCAAGATCGTGATGGTGATGATGAATGTTATCATGGTATATAATCAAGATCGTGATGGTGATGATGAATGTTATCATGGTATATAATCAAGATCATGATGGTGGTGATTATGATGATGCTGACGCTGCTATTTTGAGCATGATTGTGATGATGCTGCTGATAACAATAACAATAACAAATTTTGATGGTCATTATTCGGATAATGATCTTGATGATGATTGATGATGATAATGGTGATGGCAGATTGTATTCAATGTTTCGTTACGTAGAAAAATACTTTATTACCTTCTATTCTGTCTGTAATTTCAGTCAATGGCGTGTGGACAGGCTGGACTTCCTGGACTGACCTTAGTTGCTCCATTTCATGCGGCAACGATGGAATCAAACACAGGACGAGGACATGCACCGACCCGCCGCCCCAGTATGGTGGTGATGACTGCGCTGACCCATCATACACGGAAGAGTTTCTTGCATGCGATGCTCCTGCTGCATGTGGAGGTGAGCAACTTTTATAGTACTTATCATCAAATAGAAATCTATTATTACAACAAAACCAACCAGGGACATGAAATGTGACCTTACACCACAAAACGAGCATTATGTCGCTGTGGTAGTTTCTCTTTTATTAGCTAAAATAGTCAAATTCTGTTCAGAATTTGGAATTTAGGATTTTGGTATTTCCTGAATAAGCATATCTTAATCTAGCTTCTGAAAAATGTTGAGCATCGGAAATCATGTTTTTTCCATCCAACAGATGTGATCTTAATTCAGCGCTTTAATGGACACTGATCTTTTAAATGGCCCGTTTCTCCCAATATTCTAACACTTCTTCAGCCATATTCCAAATCTTTGATGTTCATTTTGAGAGGGTTTGCTTAGTCCAAATATGATAAATGATGTACCATTGTAAAGGTAATGACTTCTATTTTAATGTTTTATAAAGAGCAGCAAAATCAGTTTTACCGACTTATTAGTCGTTTTGTGGTATAAGTCACAAATGTAGTTATTCAAGGAATCGCACACAGGATTGATTGATTGTTTGATTGACCCATTTTATTTCAAATTCAGTAGAAAAAACAGATTATAAACATTACAATGTACATATACTTAACTTAGATAAACGAAGTAATAACACAGATTCAAATTGAGACACTTATGACAGTTATGATGATGATATAAATATGACAATGACAAATGATGATGATTATTGATTATTGTTAATATTGTCATGTTCTCCTGTGTTATGATATGAGGCTATGAGGATGTAAGATGTACGGGAGAATAGCAGATTGCCAGATATTATATTTTATCTCGTAACTCTCGTTGCGAGACTAAATGAGATCCCGTCCGCGCATGTGCAGTCAATTCGTCTTTTGCATGTTGCGGTGGGCGGACGTGTCCGCCATTTTGACTTCATTTTCAGCCGGAAAATTTCGCTATTTTTTCACTCATATTATCGTTAAATTGTTAGCGAATGACTTTTGAATAGTTTGCAACCTGTTTTGGATTTTATATTTGTCTGTCGGAGCTGTATTCGTCGATTCGTAAAATAACCATGGATTCGGATTCGATCGCAGCGGCCGCTACCGCTGCAACGAGCTCCGCCGCGAAGCCGCGGGAGAAACCCGCCAGCTGTAGCCCGTGCGAGGAGCCGGGGGTTCCCGCCGCACCGTCTGCGGGTAAGGCAAAGCCAAACCCGAAGAAGGGAAAAACAAAAACTAATCAACCGAGTAAGGCTAAGCCAAGCTCGGGCAAGCCTCCAAAGACATCCAGCAATGAGGCTAGAATACCTAAGATGTCAGCACCATCAAAGTCACCCGTTGGGGACGATTACAATACAAGATTGGCCAGATTAGAATCAATGATTTCCACACTTGTTGATGCCTCGGCCTCAGGCAGAGCCAAGGGTCCGGGCATGCACAATTCTTCCCCACGTGGGTCAGAGCAGCGTCGCCCGCCAGAAGCGGAAATTGATGATATGGATATGGAACCTGAATGTGATTATGACTATGACCCTGAGGATGAGTCCATCCCTGTAGCTGGCCAAGCGGAATCTGATTGTTCTCTCACAAATCCTGCAATCTTGGCAAAGCCATCGGATAAAATTCCTGCATTTGCAGCGAAATTTGCTGTACCGACTGGGGTGGGTGAACACCTGGATGAAGAGATAGCCAACACAGCAAGATTTTACCTTCAGGAGGCTCTTGATGAGACTGCTCTCGATGAAACTTACAAGAAGTACCCCATGCCCGGGAATTGTTTCCCCCTGAAGACACCCAAAGTTAACCCCACGGTCTGGGAGAATCTACCAACCCCTACACGCACAAGAGATCTGAAACTCCAGAAGATTGAAAAGGCTCTGACAACTGGCATTACTGCGTTTGCATCTACTTTGGATGCAGCCACTTTATCAGAAGCTCAAAATGATGCCCTAGGCTTACTGTGTCATGCCAACTATGAGCTCAATCAGATCAGGAGGGATCTGATCAAACCAGAACTTGATGCTAACTGTTCTCAGCTATGCAAGCCTTCCAACCCAGTGACTAACTACCTCTTTGGAGATGATCTGGGGAAGCAAGTGAAAGAGCTTCAGGAACAGAAGAAAGCGGTCGCGGGTGTGATGAAAGGCCAAAAAATGAGGCCAAGTAAGCAGTTCCACCCCTACAAAAAGCCGGGTGACAGATACCGTAGTCAGCCACGTGCTGGAAGCTGGTCCCCTCGCGAGTCTTATCGCCCGCCAGTCGCAGGAACTTCTCGTTCCCCTTTTTTGGGACAGCGCCCATCATGGAAGCGAGACCCCCCAGCTCGCACTTACACTCCAACGTCAATGACGAGCCAGTCTCGGGGCAGACAGGCACAACAGCCTCATCGTCAGGGGCTGGGGAGGAAGTAGACAACCAGCCAAATCATCCCGAGTCCACCAATGACCCAAGTGAGGTAGGTGGCAATTCTCATTTGATTTTCACTCCAAATTCACAAGCCGTTGGAGGTCGACTGAAGCTATTTCACAATCAGTGGTCACAAATTACTCAGGACCCATACATATTGAATGCTGTAACAGGGTACAAACTTGAATTTGACCCCAATTTATCTCCACCAGAACAAAGAAAACCATGTTTTCCATATGCCTTTAGTGGCCACGAGAAAGAAATAATTGATCAGGAGATAACAAAACTTGAAACAAAAAATGTTATTGAACAGTGTGAACATACTGATGGAGAATTTATTTCTAATATATTTATTAGACCTAAAAAGAATGGTGGAATACGAGTTATATTAGATCTCTCAGAATTAAATGACTTTATGCTATATCAGCATTTCAAGATGGACAGCATTCACACAGCAACATCGCTTATCTATGATGATTGTTTTTTAGCTTCAGTCGATCTGCAAGATGCCTACTATACGGTACCTGTGCATGAATCTCATCGCAAATACTTGCGTTTCTTTTGGCAAGGTGTGCTATGGCAATACAAAGTGCTACCTAATGGGCTGAGCTCTGCTCCACGATTGTTTACAAAACTGCTCAAACCAGTTTTCTCTACACTGAGACAAGCGGGGCATTTAGTTGTAGGGTATTTGGATGATACCCTCATCATTGGGAACTCGGAGGAGTCTACACTGAGCTCAGTGAAGGCTGTTACTTCTCTGTTAATAAAATTGGGGTTTTTGATTCACCCCGAAAAGTCAGAGTTGAAGCCGGTAAAAGAATTACAATTTCTAGGGTTTCATCTTAATACTGTGAACATGAGAATCACCTTGCCAAGGGAAAAACAAGAAGAATTACGAGAGACATGCACTTCCCTCATAAAAGAAACATCCCCATCCATAAGGGAAGTAGCTAGGGTCATTGGGAAAATTGTAGCTACGTTCCCAGCAGCACAATATGGGCCCCTTCATTACAGGAGCATTGAGACTGATAAAGTTAAAGCTCTGAAGGTCAACAGGGGTCATTATGATCGAAGTATGAATCTATCTCGGGGCGCAAGACAAGATTTGACTTGGTGGATTTACAATATCCGTTCAATCTTTATGCCTATTAAAAGAGACAAAATCTCTGTAGAAATCCAGTCAGATGCCAGTGGAAATGGTTGGGGGGCCACTGATTTGCATACTAGCACAGGGGGTAGATGGAATAAGGAGGAATTGGCAAAGGCAAAGCTTGCTGGTATTAACTTCCTTGAAATCAGTGCAGCATTCTTGGCTCTCCAGGCTTATTGCAAAAACATGAAGAATGTACATGTCCTAATCAGAATTGACAATGTAACTGCAGTCACATATCTGAATAATATGGGGGGTATGAAGTCGCCCCTATGTAATGATATGGCACGTCACATCTGGGAATGGTGTACACAGCGTGGCATTTGGATTTCAGCTGCCTACATACCAGGCAGACTAAATGTTGAAGCGGATCGCATGTCCCGAACATTTAATGATAGGCTAGAATAGAGGATAAACAAGAAAAGCTTTCAGAAAATAGTTCATCAATTTGGCACCCCCGAAATAGATTTATTTGCCTCAAGACTAAATGCACAATTACCAAGATACATCTCTTGGTTACCTGATCCCAAGGCAGAGTCAATTGATGCCTTCTCAGTAGACTGGAAACAGTTCAATTTCTATGCTTTTCCTCCATTCTGCCTTGTGGCAAGGTGCCTACAGAAAGTTTTGAATGATAACGCTTGTGGAATTGTTGTTGTACCAAATTGGCCAACCCAAGCTTGGTTCCCTCTTCTAAGAAAGATGATGTTAGAGGAACCGTTAATCCTACCTAGAAGTAAAAGTTTGCTAACACAACCAATTTCTGGGGATTGTCACCCCCTGAGTAACAAAATTGATCTTCTTTGTTGCAGGCTTGGCGCAACCAATTTCTAAACAGGGGTCTGCATGTGAGAACTGTTGACATCATGTGTGCATCTTGGAGAGAATCTACCAAGAGACAATACAGAGTCTACCTGAACAGGTGGGAAAAAATTTGCCAGAGACAAGGGAATCAACATGTATTGTGCAAAGGTGGAATATGTCCTGGACTTCTTGCGTGAATTATTTGATGGATCACACTTAAGTTACAGTGCTGTTAATACAGCAAGGAGTGCATTAGCTTCCTTCATGACGCTGAGAGACAGCGTGCATACAATAGGATCACATCCTCTTATTTCCAGATTCATGAAAGGGGTTTTCAATCTACATCCTCCAGTCCCACGGTATCGTCACATTTGGGATGTGAAGACTGTATTAGATTACCTACGAAGATTATCGCCAGCAGGAAGACTATCGTTAAAGGATCTAACACAGAAACTCGCCATGTTGGTAGATCTAGTATCAGCACAGAGGATACAAACATTCCATCTCATTCACCTTGACAACATCACCTTTGCACACGAGTCAGCCACTGTCTCCATTTGTGACCTATTAAAACACAGTAAACCCGGACGGGTAGGTCACTCGGTGCAACTCAAAGCATATGCCAAAGATAAGAGACTGTGTGTTGTTAGATATTTGAAAAAGTACATTGAACGTACCCAAAGCATTAGGGGTACAGAAAAATTCTTATTCTTGTGTCACAAAAAACCTTACCATCGAGCATCAAAAGCCACTATTGCTCGCTGGATCAGAAACATTTTGCAAGTGTCGGGAATCGACACCCGTAGATTTAAGTCACATTCAACTAGAGCCGCAGCGACATCGGCAGCCAAGAGGGCAGACGTTCCTATAATGGACATCATGTCGCAGGCAGGATGGAGCAATGAAAGTACATTCAATAGATTTTACAACAAACCAGTGGACCAAGATGGGTCCAGGTTTAGTGTTGCAGTGTTGGAAAATGACCACCACTAAAGTTGTGAGTGCAGGGATGAGAAGACTCTGCATTTCTTACGAACTGTAAGACTTCATTTGTTGTTATGAGAAGAAGACATGCCTGCATAGATAACCAGGTTTGTGTTTTCATTTATTTGGAATTGTTTTCCTAACATGTTTCACCAAATGTGACTCCTGACTCTGCTTTGAAATCTCATTTAGTCTCGCAACGAGAGTTACGAGATAAAATAGAAGGATTAAACAAGAACTTACCTGTTTGCAGTTTGATCCTTATTTTATGAGTAACGGGAGGTAAGAGACTAAATGCCCTCCTCTCCCTCCCTACTCATCAGGAAATTATCTCAAAGTCATTATGTTGTATTTATTGTGCATCTATGCACGAAACTCATCAGGAGTCACGTTTGGGCTTTGGAAATTGACTGCACATGCGCGGACGGGATCTCATTTAGTCTCTTACCTCCCGTTACTCATAAAATAAGGATCAAACTGCAAACAGGTAAGTTCTTGTTTAATCCTTCTATCAAACATACATTATAACTGATACATAAACAGAGAGTCATATTGCAGTACATAACACATCATTGTATCTGTTAATTCATAAATGTGTTTGTTCTCCCTTCACAGATTGTTATGAGGCTATGAAGATAAACATGTAAGATGAGAGGATTTAGTATTGGCAGCTCATTCAATCAGATATAAGATACAATGATTCTTATGACATTTGTGACTATGAATATACACAATCACAATGAACATGACAAATGATGATGATTATGGATTATTGTTATTATTGATTTTTCTCCCTGTTCATAGTGCTACGAGTCGATGGGTATTTTTGATGGGGGCATGGGCGTCGATACTTACGTAATACCTATTCATCAGGGGGATGAACGAATAGATCATCCCCCCTGATGAATGGGTATCAATCACAGATCGACGCCCATGAATGGGGGGATCGAGGACTGGCAGATGAGTGCGTCCAACACAAGATACAATGATTTATTTATAATTTGTATAAATGCCTTTGTGTGCCTAAACTTGATCGTTCTCCATTTTCAGAGTGCTACGAAGCTATGGGTATGTACGATGGGAGGATTGAGGACTGGCAGCTTAGTGCGTCCAATACAAGATACAATGACACCAACCTACCCAGTCATGCTCGGATGGAAGTCACTGCAACAGGTGGGTACACTTATTATTTGATTGATCGATTGTTTGATGTAGTAATTAATCCAGGTAATAATGGAAAGTGCTAAGAGATGATTATCAATCATATAAGGCACTATATAAATGGAAACATTATTATTATTATTTTTGTGTTAGCATGAATAACATTTTAGATGAGATCTTTTAAACTAATCAATAAAGACAGATTTTTAATGTATGAATATGATTGATTGATTAATTTGTGATTTGATAAATATGAATTATTTAAGTTGCTTGATTAATTGGATATCGCTTTTTTAGCTGATTAAATATTTGATGAATAATTGTTTCATATGCTATCTATTGATTTGACAAAACTATTACTGTGTGTTTTAAATTCTCTATAAATTGTAAATCATTCTAATCGGATTCACTTCTTGTATAATCTGTTTGCTCAATATTTGGTCTGATTAATCCCTCCACACAGGAGCACTCTGTTGGGAGGGTACCGTTGAGCTCAATGAGACGGATTATACGGGTTTCTATGGCAACACATCCTACAACTCATCAGACTACTGGCTTCAGGTTGACTTCATCACCCCTATCCAGTTATCCATGATCGGAGTCCAGGGCGGGGACAGCGTCGATCGTTGGGTCACATACTACAACCTGTCCTTAACGACGGATGGAGTCAACTGGTACGACTACGAAGAAGATGGCTTTCAAAAGGTACGTTATATTTCTGTAATATTTTATTATTTTAAAGATCGTAGATGTTTTTTGTAGTAGCAGTTGTCACTGTTCTTTGGTTGTCCATGGTTGGAGTCCTGGGCGGTGAAACCGTTCATTAGGTCACTTTCTACAACCTGTCTTTGACCAATGACAGGGTCAACTGGTATGATTATGAAGAAGATGGCTATCAAAACGAGGTACGTTTGTCTTATTATTAATATTGAGATGAAAGGTAGGTTTTGTAGTAGATCTTGTCTCTGCTTCATAGCCATCCATGGTTAGAGTACAGGGGAGTAGAGCTGTAAATCATTTGAGTGATCATGTATGAATATTAGGAGTATGGCATTCATCTTTAGTAGTAAACATTTGTGAGAATATTGATTTGCCAGTCATTTTTAGACCTGGCCCCATAACAAAGATTTATGATTAATCCTATGACCAATCAATTCATGGTCAAATTGAAAGATCAGTCGTAGATCTTTATGCTGCAGGGCCCTGGTCTAGAAGATGTGTAAGTGAATGTCAAAAACATGAAGACTGATTAATATTGCATATACATGTACTCCCAAACATTGTTTAGTTATTCTACTTAGTTATCATACTTATTTTCTCCCCGCTATCTTTTCTTAGACATTTTACGGCAACATTGATGCGTCGACGGTCGTCCGGTCAACACTAGCTAGCGTGCAGACGAACATCAAAAGCCTGCAGATCATCCCGGTTGCGTGGAACGGAGGGGCCCCCTGTCTGAGGACAGAGATCTACGGTTGCTATGACCACGAGAGTATGTCTCACAATACCACTACCGTATTTGCTGGTGTATTAACCTCACCTTTTTCTTAACAGAAGCAACCACAAAAAGGGGGGAGCGGTTAATACACAGAGATAAAGAAATATATTTCATGAAAATACCACATATGGCTATAACATCATTTTATGTGGAGTAAAAGGCCTGAAAGGCTTTTCTGTTATGATTTGTGCTCTAATATCAGAAGCAAGTATGTAAATTATGATGTTTTATGTACTAAAAGTTTACCAAAGGTAGGGGATAGCATGGAATTCATATATAGTTTGATCATGTTGCAATGGTTCCCAGCACAGGTTTATCATCTGCATAATGTTTTTCCCCCTTCCATGACAACCCAGAGTTGGGGTTGCAGTTAATACACAGGTGCGGTTTATACACCGGCAAATATGGTATTTAAGTTCAAACATAGAAAACAATTACCAGAAATATTCTTATTCAAATTGAGCAAAGAAAATTTGGCTTCCGTGGGACTCAAACCTGAGACCTCCGGATTGCCAGACCAATGCTCTATTTGCTCTATTAACCTGTTCACTATGAGATTCAGGAATCCCCATAGACTTCGTACACAACCCACCCGGTTCACGTAAGCAATGGGTTACAACTGAGCTAGAAAGGTCACACGGTGGTTATTCCCCGGGGGGGGTACTCAGATTATAGTCGGACGTGGGTGTGCGGCTGAGACCTCCAAACCCATACCCACATCTAAGGGTTCTTTTGCGAAAAATGGACCCATGTCTAAGGATTTTTGTTCGCCTGCGGCGCATGTTTTTGGTGTATTTCCCGCAAATTTTGTGGTTTTAACTTAGCGAGCTTTAAACATTTTGCAATTTCGCATCGGCAAATCCCAAAATCCCGTATAAAAAGGGGGAAATATGAAAAAAGGAACCCATGTCTAAGGATTTTTTTGATGAAAAGGGGACCCATGTCTAAGGTCTTTCTTGAAAAAGTCACCCTTCCCAGTGGCACATCCCCCAATACCCAATATACGTAAGTACCCCCCCCCCCCCCCACCCTCCCCCGGGGTTATTCATCCCAGAAACCCTTTATAAAAAGTGTATAGATCAAGAAACTGGAAATCTTTCTTGCAAAAAGTGTGATGTTTTGTTGTTTGATAACTAGATTCATATTGAAACAGATTCATTACCAAAGCAAGGGGAAGTTGGTCCATTGTAAAATCACACTATGTATACTGCGCATTTCATATTCCACTTTGACTTTATTTGGATTAATTATATTTCCATCAAAATAATCAGTGTACAGTATATTATATAATATTATATGACCTATAAAGATACTGGTGTGCGATTGGTCAAAATGCTGTCACGTGACCATCGCTACAAGGATGAGAAGCGTTATATTGACCGATCAGTCAATATAACGCCGTTATATTGACCGGTGACGTAATTTACGTCACAATGGGTGTGTGAAGATGAACAATGTGCGCATATTAGCATCCTGGCACGCGCAGCGTTGTTAAGCTTTCTACGGAGATTGCGCGATCCGAAAGTAAATTTGAAAGGAAGGTCGAATAAAGAAGCATTTTGCGCAGCATTTCGATAACAACACACTGTTCTACTGGAAGGATTTTGATTTAATCTAATGATTTTCCTTTGTCCATAATTTTATTTCAACACCAAAGTTATATTTATCTTGATTTGTATCTATATAGGTCATCATAATATAACAGATATTGACTTTTTCCTTCGGGAACCATATAACATTTCATTTCCCTTGGGGAGTTATATTTTTGTCTCGGAATACTATATTTTTCCTCAGCGCTGTCCCTCGACACAAATATAACTTCCCTCGAGGATCTCAAATGTTATATTGCCCCTCAAGACAGTCAATATCTGTATAATATGTCATCTTTATTAACTTCAAATGAATAAAAGAAGATGTAAAACATAGAGACCCAGGTCCATTCTCACAAATGAAATGGATAAACCATTTCATAGTGACATGAGACAGGGTAGACAGAACAAAACATGTACATGTACATGGACTTCAAAGAAACAATAATCATATCAGTTACAGTGGACATGTATATAAGAAACGCTAGACTTCATAAAGTTTATTTCTTCTATTTTCTTTTATTGGTGTTTTGAATCACCCACTTGCAGCAATGCTGTCGCCCTCTCGTGTCACCCCAGTATTTATGAGTCAGACTTTCTAAAGATAGACCTGGGCTTGTTTCATAGAGTAACACTTCTTGCTTGCCATACTTATTAATGTATTTTGTTGCTATGCTCTGTTGTTATGTTTATTATCTGTTTTGGGTGTTTCTAATCACTAGCTTGCAGCGATGCCATCGCCGTTTCGTCAAACACTGAAGTTAGCCCTGGATGGCCGGAGCCAAGCTATTTAAAGATAGACCTGGGCTCGTTCCAGAGAGTAACGCAGATTAGGACTGAAGGATTATGGTCTTCCAGGTATATCGAGAGTTACTACTTCTACTTCAGTCACAACGACTACGACTGGGCCCTGTACATGGAGGATGGCAAGAAAAGGGTAAGATTGGTAGTCAATATTTTAAAAAGATGGTACTTTATGAACATTAAACTGTTTTTCGGAGCACCTTGCGATCATGTGATATGGCATGATGATATAAATACTGTATAACAAATTACATAAAACAATCTTCATTAGACAACCTACATGAATCTGTTGATAATTGCTTAAAAACATTTCATTTACATTCACAGTCTTTTATAGCAAATGTAATATTTCCATTCTAGTTAATTTTGTTTTGTTTATTAAATGTTCAGGTATAACTGCCTGATAAAATAAGAAGAAGCGTATGATGATGAATTCATAATTATAACTTCCAAAAATACATTAAAAGTTATTAATCAAAGTATCCATGTAAAGGTAATAGTTTGTAATGACACTATGTTGGCTCTTTTAATGTTGGTGTGCATTTAATAAGTTATTAAACTCCTCATATGACTGAGCATGGTGACTTAGCAGTTAGAATGTCCGCCTCATGCACAGGAGCTCCTGGGTTCGAACCCAGACCGGGTCATACCAACCTTTTGCCTTCTAGCCAGGCGCTCAGCATTCATAGAATGGAGAAGGGAAAGTTAATAACACGAGTTACCAGAGGACTGGCCCCCTTCCGTAGCTTTCTCTACTTCTAGTAGACATGTGGCATAGTGCTAATAAATCAGAGATTTATTCTATCTATTCTTTATATCTCTAGGTTTACCAAGCTAACTTTGATGCTGCAACAAAGTCACCAATCTAGTCCTGAACCCGTTACACGCCCGCTACCTCAAGGTGGTCCCAACTAAAAAATCACAAATATCATATCCAGGCAATTAAGTTGTATTGTTCAATGGTAGACCACCTCTTTAATGTTCAAATCCGGCTATGATTGCATTTTACACCATCATTCTTCATGCATTCTTCATTTTCTTTATTTCGTATGTCTCTAGGTTTTCCAAGCCAACTTTGATGCTACAACCAAGGTCACCAATCCAATTCTGAACCCATTCCACGCCCACTATCTCAAGGTGATCCCAACTAAAGTCACCATTGGCATATCCACGACGATGGAGCTCTTTACATGCGATCCCATCTACTCGCAAGACAGCGCACCTACTACCACAAGTAAGGAAATAAGAAATAAGCACCAGTCTAGCAATCCGGGGCTCTCAGGGTCCAATCCCATTGGAATCCCATTTTCTTTGCCCTCTTTTAATTGAAATAAGATTATTATTTATGTAGTTTTTAAAGGCTGTTTTTGCATGATTGACTTAGTTATGTATGTCTTGGTATGTAGACATTTACGATCAGAATATGTACTCCTGCCAAGGAAGCAACAGCGGTTTAACATTTGAAACAACATTCGTAAAATATTGGTAGAGATAATTTGTAAATACATGCATGAATTGTTCTTTCTTCGCTGCTAAAACAGCTACAGCACATGGAATAAATTTGTAAGGAGGGGGGGGGGGGGGGCACTTAAATAGTAGGAAATTTGAAGATGTTTACCAGTCTATCAACTCATCTCTGCACTTTGTTTATGTTTAGCTTGCTTCGACCCCATGGGCTTCACCGACCGTACGTTCAACGGCACCACTCTACTCAAGGTGAGCTCCGTGCAACCGTCTCCCAACAACGACCTCTTCCTGCCGGGATACGCCCGTCTCCACAACCCTAGCAACCCCGCATCCGGCTTCCAGGGATGGGTATCGGAGGACGCCTCATCCCTTGCTACTGGCAACTACTCATCGTCTGACCAGTGGTTCCAGATAGACTTTGGCGCTAGGACAACGGTTTCGGGATTAGCATTGCAGGGCGTGCCGCTGGCGGACGGACGGAGTGCGACGATGGATCAATTCAGTCTGTGGTTCAGTGAGGATGAGGTCGACTGGAAACCAATGCAGATGATGGGGACGTACCAGGCTAAGGTACGTGATTAAACCCTCTTCAACCCGTTCAGTACTGATTGATTTTGCTATAACATGTATTTTCCATGGACCCATTTCTGAACGGGTTAGAATTGCAAATACAATTATTGACCTTAAGCCAGCTAATGCAATAACTTCATGATGTTTTTTTCCAAAAGTGATATCTGTGTCTTCAGACTTGTACCACTATCACTGTAGGCTTCTAACATTGATGTCAGATTTAATCACCTACTGACTATTGATTTGTACTACAATTGAAAAGTGTTCCAACAACGAAGAATGCTCCCAAATGAGTGGAGATGTGTGTGGGCTGGAATACTATCCTACATGTGTTACCCGGGTAAAAATAGTGTAAAGCACTTAGAGATGATATTATACAAGTATCCTTTCAAAATTAAACCTTTCATTATTACAATTATTAACAGTATTATGCTTAAAAGTAAATTCATACTTATTTTCCATCAGGTCTTAGATGGTCCAACTAAGGGAGACATGGTTGTCCTAGTAGAACTTACTGATGATAGTGACTCTGACTTGAGAGCACTGGATCTGAGCTACCTTCAGATCAGGGCATTATTCAACACTGCTTAATAACCTTTTGTTTACATCATAATCATTCTGTAACTTGAATTCTTATATTTTTTCAATCAGGTCTTAGATGGTCCAACTACAGGAGACATGGTTGTCCTAGTATAAGAGCCCTGGACCTGCGCTACATTCAGATCAGAGCATTATTCAACACTGCTTTATTAACCTTTTGTTTTTATCATAATCATTCTGTAATTTGAATTCTTATATTTGTTCAATCAGGTCTTAGATGGTCCAACTACAGGAGACATGGTGGTCCTGGTGGATCTGACTGATGATAATGACTCTGACATGAGAGCACTGGACCTGCGCTACCTGCAGATCAGGGCAGAGTTCAACACCACCGACCCTGTGGGACTTCGTCTTCGAGGTGTATGGATGTCCAGCAAAAGGTATGGTATTTCTTGAGCTTGAAGAAGATCTAGAGTGCAGGCATGAGTTATTGTCAAAGAATCACTGGGCATGATCCTGTATTCTAGGAAGATCTAGATTGCAGCAATGGGTTATTGTCAAAGAATCACTGGGCATGATCCTGTATTCTAGGAAGATCTAGATCGCAGCAATGGGTTATTGTCAAAGAATCACTGGGCATGATCCTGTATTCTAGGAAGATCTAGATCGCAGCAATGGGTTATTGTCAAAGAATCACTGGGCATGATCCTGTATTCTAGGAAGATCTAGATCGCAGCAATGGGTTGTTGTCAAAGAATCACTGGGCATGATCCTGTATTCTAGGAAGATCTAGATCGCAGCAATGGGTTATTGTCAAAGAATCACTGGGCATGATCCTGTATTCTAGGAAGATCTAGATCGCAGCAATGGGTTATTGTCAAAGAATCACTGGGCATGATCCTGTATTCTAGGAAGATCTAGATCGCAGCAATGGGTTATTGTCAAAGAATCACTGGGCATGATCCTGTATTCTAGGAAGATCTAGATCGCAGCAATGGGTTATTCTCAAAGAATCACTGGGCATGATCCTGTATTCTAGGAAGATCTAGATCGCAGCAATGGGTTATTGTCAAAGAATCACTGGGCATGTGCCCTTTAGCTAACGTATGCCACTCATTAGTATTGGTGGCAACTTTTGATATACATTTGTAAATTTACATGTAGCACAATGTCTGTCACAGTGTGAAATGTTTAGATATAGTTGTGCGCGCCTAATAAGCAACTGGCTGGAATACTTCCTAGGGAGTGGAAAATGTGCACATAATGTGCAGGAATGATTGCAGTATGTATTCGTTGACCGGGGTAATAATAATAATAATAATAATCGTGTAAAGGGCCATTCTTTGAAAAGTGAAACTTTTTCGGAAAAATTGAAGTCTTATTTTTCTGTAGTTTTGTTCCATTTTTGGAATGATCCATGTGTAAAGTTTCATGAAATACATGATTTGAAGTTTAAAATGAAACTTTTTTACTCATTTGCATAAATTTACATATTTCAATATTTTTCTAATAATCATAATTCAGAAAATAATCAAGATATCAAAAGGATAATTAGCAAGCTCATTCTTCTCACTTTCCTGTACAGGTTGATACCAACTTTGTAGAAATTCAACCTTTCATTCTTTTCTAAACCCGATATTATAAAATTCCCATTTTTCCATTCATATTGTACATGTCACACACGTGACCACCCCAAAATGTCACACACGTGACCAGACGTTGCCACATAATTAAGTACTATAAAAAACAACGGTTTGATATAATTCTCATTCATTGCTATTGTTGTACTTACAAATGTATAGTACTTCTCTGGTAATAAGATGAACGTTATAGCTATTCATAATTTAAAGAATTTTCCAAATGAAATAGAGTTATGAAAAAAGCGCTCCGTGCGAAGTCACACACGTGGCCCATGCCATTTGACCTCTGACATTGAGTTACGTAATCCTTATAAAATCTTTTGTGTTAAGTTTGAAAGACTACAACATATTCAAGTCACATATGAAGTAAAAATCATTACAGTCTCATACTTACTGAAATATAAGCATCCCATTTCAAAATTTGTCATGGTTTGGGTCACACACGTGACCAAGAATGGCCCTAAAGCGCTATGATCCCCACGGGAATAGCGCTATATAAATATAAACAGTTATTATTATTATTTTTATTTGGCATTGCTTTTATCTTGATAAAAATAGATCTATATTTGATTATAATTGTATTTTTTCTATTTTGCAATTTAGATATCATGCATGAACATTTGAGAATAAAATCACTAATAATTCCAATATTGTTTGTTTCCCTTTAGTTGACACTGAGTGCAAGGAAGGCTGGTCTCAATTCCAGACCTCGTGTTACAAGGTCTTCACCAACAGCAAAGTGCGGTCTGGAGCCAAGACTAAGTGTGAAAATGAAGGTAAGAACAAAAAAATTACCACTGTACTGTTATTTACTTTTATTTATTTTCGACTTTAGTTGGGATTTAATGCTACAGTTTGTATTCTCTAATGTGTTTATGTTTGTCATTAATTTCACTTTTTATGCCTCCGCCAACGAAGTGGCCGGAGGCATTATGTTTTCGGGTTGTCCGTCCATCCGTCCGTACGTACGTCCCGTTTTCGTTCTCGCGATATCTCAAGAATTGGTTGACGGATCAATTTCAAACTTGGTATGAGTGTACATATTGGGGTGACAATGATCTGATTAGATTTTAGGGGTCATGAGGTCAAATGTCAAGGTCACATGACTCAATATATACCGTATTTGTCGGTGTATTACCCGCTCCGATGTATTAACCGCACCCCCAACTTTGGCCATTTTTCCATGAAAAAAAAAAAAAAATTTGATAGTATAATTCTTGATTTTTAGTCTTTAGATGGTCAGCATTTTCTTAGGAAAGGTACCAAAAATAGCTTATCTATCAGAGAAGTTTTGCCTATGAATTTTGTTTTATTTACTGAAGCCTCCGAAGTAAATAAAGAAAATTATCAGGCCTTCTTCACAGCAGAAGAATCTATAACTTCTGTTGAATTTGCCACACGGATCACTACACATGGGACTACATAAAACGTTAGACAACAAAACAAAGATTTCACCAATAAAACAATCAGAACGGAGATTTAAAAAAAACTGTACCTTAATGTTATTCCTTCTTTCTAGTTCAAATTATGTTGAATCTACTCTTGAAAACTGTTTCAGGGGATAAGAAATTACGATCGTTACTTACATTCATCTGTCAACAAGGTGTGTATTATGAGCAGTCAAACCTGTCTTAGTGGCCACCTGTCTATAGCAGCCAACCTGCCTATAGAGGTCACCTGTCTAAAGTGGCCGCTCTTTTGTTTCCATTGAGAGGTCACTACAACTTTTTCATTCTTAAAGGCATCTGGCCCTGGTCCTTCCTCAAACTGGTCCAAAAAATACTCTTTTGAGATTAGATGTTATCCCATCATTACATTGTCCTAAAATAATTAATAGTTTCATGAAATAGATTCATCCAATAATTTTGCATTCTTATCATAGTATTAATCAAATCTACAATTGAGAAAGGTACTTGAATAAAGAGTACCATGGCTTCTTTACATTCCATTGTTATTGTTGGGCTTCATATTACCTTTCACAAAAAACCTAATAAAATAACTGGAATTTTCTGTCTGTGTTCCATCTTATCGAGATTCATGCTTAGCTTTTAGATTGCAGACAAAATGTAGGTGTAACATCAGTTGCACGTTTTTTTTTCTTCTCATAAATACATTTTTTTGTGATGCTCTTTGTATTTCCTCAAAGACTGCGTGCTGAGCTTTGGCATGGAGGATAAGACCATCCGCAATGACCAACTGAAAGTCAGTTCTACAAAGATGCTCACAAGCCTGGACTCCTTCAAGTGGGACGGATGGCTGAATGACCCCTATGGTGCCTGGGTGGCTAGTGACAAGGAAACCCAACAGTGGTTCCAGGTAGGTTTAGGGTTCAAAACTAAGGGCTTTGTTGTAACCCCTTTCTGGTGGGGTGTGCAATCCTAAAACTGATGTACTGTATACTGTAAACGGATTAACACATTAACATGCATTAGCAATTAATTGTCAGCAGTTTTAGTCCAAATTGTATGTGAGTGTACAATGCATGCCACATATTTGGGAGTACAATCATATGGAACTCATGCAGGGACATTGCTAAATATCTGTAGAGAAGTGTACTATATAAATATTTATATTATTATTATTATTATTATTATTATTATTATTATCATTTTTATCATATATGAACATCAATTGCTGTGCGCTGAATAAATTAATGTAATTTCAACTATAAACATGGAACAGGAGTTGCGCTAAAGAATGAACTATATGTAAATGTACATGTACAGATACGTATTCATACCTGTAACTATTTTCATATTCCCCCAAATTTCACTCTCCAGATCGACTTTGAGCGAGTGATGCGCGTGAGGAAGTTCGCCACACAGGGCCATCCCAGGTATGACTACTGGGTGGACCACTATGCACTTGACTACACAGTCAACGATACCATTGCTGATGATGGTGTTTGGAACGCCTATGAAGAGGAGGGGGAGAGAAAGGTATACTGAACATTTGATGATCATAATAATAATAATAATAATAATAATGATAGATCATATTTATATAGCGCCTAATGCAGAACAGCCTCTCAGCGCTTATTATTAGCGCTGGTCATATGGAACAGTTCAGACCTGCACAACTGTAAAAAAAATGTTTTATTTCTATAGCCTCTCATATGAAATCCTCTCTACACACTATACAAATATTGAATTAACTTACTTCTTAAATGTACATGTATTACCTCTTACATATTTGAGTTGTTATATGCGAGATGAAACGCAGCCCTATCTGCTTTGTGAGCTAAGTACTGTACTAAGAACACAAAGTAGATCTCTGTTGGTAAATAATTACAATGTTGCATCTGCCTCTCAAGGGTTTCAAATATGCCGGCTACATCCATGTTTTGCTGCTCATCTAGACCTACAAAATCTACTCCTATTTTTGGTAATAATAAAGTTCTTATCACAGACACATTCCATTTTGATAAAATTTGAATTATTTTACATCTTTTGTCCACAGATCTTTGTCGGTAACAATGACAGTAATACGATTGTCTACGCCCACCTTGAGTATTTAATCTGTGTTTAACCCTCCATGTTTTTCCCCTCAACTAGACCAATAAAGCTTTTGTATAGAAAACTAACTTTCTGATTACAAATAAATTTATCAAATGTTGTGTCCACAGATCTTTGTAGGAAACAATAACAGCAATATAGTTTTATCTGCCTTGTCTAAAGGATTTCACATGTGCTCCGTCTGTGTTTAGCTGCTCAGCAAGACCAACAAAATCTATGTTGTTTTTTTCTAACAAAAGTTCTGATCACATAAATTCTTAATTTTAGTAATCTGTTTATTATGTTTTGTCCACAGATCTTTGTTGGTAACAATGACAGTAACACTGTACAGTATGCCTACCTCAAGCATTTCATGTTTGCTCGCTACCTCCGAGTCCTGCCCCTCAACTGGACCAATGAGATCTCCCTTCGCCTTGAGGTCTATGGATGCTTCCTCGAAGGTTCGTATGAATATAGTTTTCTAGAATATATTATGTACCTATTTTGATTTATTTTTCTTGTATTGAATTGCAGTCTTATTTTTACAGTTCGTTATTACTTTTTGATAAATGTAGAAAATAGACTTGTAAATTAAATTTTGATTTAAAAATGCTATGTGCTGTGTTATTTCATCTCTTTCCACTCAATCCGAGTTGATCATTTGATCTGTTTTCACTGTTAACATTTTAATTGAATGTAAACTTTAATTCAAATTTTCTATTGAAAATAATGATTCTTCATAGAAAGATTTTGAAATCACTGTTACATGATAACTGCTTGGACTTTTGCAATAGGTGAGGTTTGATTCGTAAATTCCTAACTACGAATATTTCCAATTCTGTTTCTTCATTCTTTCAGATGAGAAACCGGAAGTGCTAGAGGTCATCAACTCCACCAAGCTCCACTACGAGTACACTGGAACGATCCAGTGTCTCGCCTTCGGCATGCCCCTTCCCAACATCACATGGATCCGCGATGGGTACCAATACGAGGGCAATGAAAATGCAACTATTGTCTCATACGCTATCGACGACCATCATGTTATTTCGGAGATCCAGTTCCACCCATACTTTGATGATCGCGGCTACTACACTTGCGTGGCAAAGAAGCAACATGGCAGTGATCGGTCATCATTTTACAGTCATAAAGGTATGAGCACAGCATATTCCATCAACAAATTTTGTTTATACTTTTTGTTAACCTGATTTGAAACATGAAAAAAGGCTAGATATTATTTTTATTATGTACACTCATTTTCCACAATTAAAAAGGTTCCTTTGTGGATGATTTTCGTCCATATCGTCTTTCATTTGATGAATAAATGAAACTACCTTTTTATATTTGTGTTCATCTAACGATAATGAAGATGTTAATGGTGGGGGATGAAAATAATGATGGGAATATTGCTTTACATACAGTGGTAATGAATGTTTAGTGATGAAGATGATTGTAAACAGTAATTTTTTTAGTTATATTGATCTTTAGTAGTAAGGTAAAATGTTAATTAACTGCCCTTTCTTTCATCTGTAGGACCACCTCTGTACCTTGGTGGAAAGATTCGCTGCGATGATGATGATCTCAAGCTGCAGTGTCCTAAGGGAGAGTACATTCAGATCACCAATGCCTTCTATGGAAGGATGCACAATGAGAAATGCATCATCTATCATGACCACTACCCAACAGGTTAGCTTTCCATACTTTTTGTTTTAATTCATATAATAATCATTGTCTCTGCAATTGAATGAGAGACAAAATAATAATATATGGCTCTGGTTTTTTTAAAGGTGCCAAAAGGCTTAATGGCACTTTGAGGGCCTGTATTTTGAAAAACATACTGAACTGAAAACTTATTTTTGTATTTTCTTGTAGCATCCACCTAGATTGATCTCCCATACCTTAACGAAAATATTTGGACTTCCCTTTATATAGGTCAGATAACCCTAAAGGGCCAATTGTTAACGGAAATTTGTCAACCAAAAATGGGTTCAATTATGTTCAGGTATAAAAAAACACTAACAGATTTTTTTGTTTTTTTATTTGTTGATAATTATGAACGAGTGTGAGTTAAACTTTCAGAAAATTAATGGCGCTTAATATGTAAAGTAATATTTTGACAGTACAATGCCATCAAAATTGGTGTTTCGGACGTTACATCCTCCGTTAACAATTTAACCCCTCATTACCCCTACCAGTATCATAATTTATTGAAATGATATCAGTATGAAAATTGAACTAACAGTTTCCTCATCATATTGCCTAAAAGGGAAATGATTGATTTCTTAAGCCAGCGATTAAAAAAAAAAAAACATGAAATGCACACATGCTCTCATTTTCCGTTAACAATTTTGTAACGTCTGAAACAATATTTCTTTAGAAAGAATTTTTAAAAGGGGGATAACACAAACAATTATTTATCTCAGTTTTGAAGAGACTTGATGTACCTTCCCATCACAGAAAAAAAAAATGCAATAACTTATTGTATTATGATTATATCTTTAAAGTTAACTTTCCGTTAACATTTGTAACATCCGAAACAAATGTAACGTCCGAAACCAAAAATGATACTTATAAGCTCATAAGTCACAGGAAAGGGCACATTATATGAATCAATCATCATAATATAAAATAGTATTCATTTTGAAACAAATTTACACATGAATTGGGTAATTAATTGCCAAAACAAATGTTTGAGATCAACCAATGTAAACAAATGTGTTTCGGACGTTACATGGGGTAATTGTTAACACAAAATTGATATTTTAGTGCATTTATTTTCAAAATGATAATATATGGTTATTATTATTCATTTAGATCATGTAAATGAAACATAATCATCAAAATACATGATGATTTAATAACATTTAGATGCTTAGTCTGCCCCAAATCCACATTTTCACCAATTTTTCATCGATTTTTCTCAGCTAATTTGTAACCACTAAAGATTTACAAGACACTTGATATAGTGAATGATATGACTAATCTACTTGGAACAATAACCTTTCTTTTGTGGAACTGAAACACTACCTGCTGCAACAACTCCTGTATTTTGTTTACCATTTACAGAATATTTTGTATGGTATTGTGAGCTCGTTTCGGACGTTACAAAATGGTGTTAACACACATTTTGATTGCACAAAAAATTCAATTTGGAACATTAAAAAAAGTATTATCTACATTTTTCATGATCTATATGCTTCCTGCTCCAAGCAAAAGTGTTTTGAAAAATAAATTATCAGTTATTTGTCTCTGGGAAGGAACTTTTATTTATAAAATGTGAGGAATTGCTATTTTTGCCCCATAATTGTTCATGTTGTAAAGTACACACAGAACTACATGTATACTGATTTTGTTTTTTTGTATCACATCAAATGCATTATTAGGTTGATTGCCTTTATAATGTTCTATAAGAAACAAATGTTAAGTCTCTGTTTCATTATTCATTTAGTGGAAATATAGACATTTTCATTAACAGAGCCTTTTAGTGGTATACAAAAGTACAGTATAACTATGCTAAATTTACTCAAAGTTGCAAAACCTGTTTTTTTCATATACTTAAACTTGATAAGAAGAAAATAATCTGCGTTGATCCACATGTTTTACTGACACTAATTAAAATGTTAATCATTTGTTTTTAAAAAATCCACATGTTAAAACAAAAGTTAGTTTTGAAATACTATATGGCATATGCTATGTAAACTATAGGTACAGTACATGTACACCAAGATAATTCCTTATCTTATTCTTAAGGCAATTTCCAGAACATTACTGGTTTATGATCAATTACATTTTTGCGCAAGTCAGCTATGTTTGAAAAATGTAACCATATCTGCTGGAACAAATATATTTTCTTGACCATAACCTTATGTGGTACATACAAGTGTACTGTACATGTGCCATTATAACTTGAATTTGAGGTTTTGCTAATATCATATTGATCAGTAATGCATTTATGACAGTTATTCTAATTTTCAATAATAGCTTGATAATAGTTTGATAAAATTAGTTTGAGCTTCATGTTTTATACAATGTATGTCATTGTACAATTTACATATACTTTTATCTTTTGTAAAATGATGAAGGAAACTCTGGAAAGTCACATCGATCATCCTTTGACTGTATATTAATAACAGTTTCTAATTGCATGTAATATTTGTACAAAATCTTGGATTTTGTCTATCAATCATTCACTATCCCTTTCGTTGGGAGTTCAATTAATGCACATATTTATGGGTTTTGCTTGCAAAATCGTGCAAACAAAGCGAGTTAAGATATGTTTTGAAGTGATGTTAACACCATGTAACGTCCGAAACAAAATAGGGTATGTCATAACATAATGCAACTTTACTACAATAAATTACAGATCACAATTCTCAAATTGTAGTTATTGTAGTACTAGGTACACAGTACTTCATAATTTCACTAAAACCCTTAAAATTGTCTCTACTTTGGAGATCTGAACATATAATTATATATAAATCAAGTTTACATGTACTGTACTGTACTATAATGTATATGGTTGATAGAAGACCCCTTTCTGTGCTATGAAGTTAATTTGACCATTTCAAAGAAGAATTTGGATAGATTTACATCTAAACATATATTTTCTGTATTTAAATATTCCAAAATAGCAAAGATTTAAACCACAACTGGTCATAGAAGTGTAAAAAAAGGGTAAATGTTAACAATGTGTAACGTCCGAAACACATACAAGAATCAAATTTGAATTTTGTTTGCAAGTGTCTTGCTCCAATTTTATATCATGTAAATATGTCCTATCATGTATTGTTTCCATACAATAAGTTTGAACCAACAACAGTAAAAAAAATGGTTACAGTCCGTTATTCCGAAGGTTCGTTATTCCGAAGGTTCAGTTATTCCGAAGGTTCGTTATTCCGAAGGTTCGTTATTCCGAAGGTTCGTTATTCCGAAGGTTCGTTATTCCGAAGGTTCGTTATTCCGAAGGTTCGTTGATCCGAAAATAAAATCGGGTTTGTTATTCCGAAGGTTTGTTTCCGAAGGTTCGTTGATCCGAAAATAAAATCGGGTTCGTTATTCCGAAGGTTCGTTATTCCGAAGGTTCGTTATTCCGAAGGTTCATTAGTCCTAAAATAAAATAGGGTTCGTTAATCCGAAAATTAAATCGGGTTTGTTATAATACTATAGTTTGTGTTTTGTTTATTTAATTTACAGCCTGCATTAAGCATACCCCTCCCCCTTTCACTCCCTTGGCCAGACCAATCAAGCTTTATAACAAACCAAAATTCATTTTTGGATTAACGAACCCGATTTCATTTTAGGAATAGCGAACCTTCGGAATAACGAACCTTCGGAATAACGAACCTTCGGAATAACGAACCCGATATCATTTTAGGAATAGCGAACCTTCGGAATAACGAACCTTCGGAATAAAGAACCTTCGGAATAACGAACCTTCGGAATAACGTACCCGATTTCATTTTAGGAATAGCGAACCTTCGGAATAACGAACCTTCGGAATAACGAACCTTCGGAATAACGAACCTTCGGAATAATGCAACAAATGTTCGGATTAACGAACCCTATTTCATTTTCAGATTAACGAACACTCAGGTATAGGAAATGTGCGTGTTCGGAATAACAAACCTTCGGAATAACGAACCTTCGGAATAACGAAACTTCGGAATAACGAACCTTCGGAATAACGAACCGCACCCAAAAAAATTTGCATTACAAAAACTTCAAATTGCAAAATTCAAATTTTAAGGCTATTTTTCACTTTAAAATGACCTAAAAACTAAAATTTAAGAAACAGAAGCACACATGATGTCAGAAGCCCACTTTAATTATTTGTATTATTTGTAATGCCATTTGGAATAGTAGGATTTTAGTATGGCAATGTGAAAATATATCATATTTTTCTTTTAAATATAGGAAATCCTAAATGTCCATAGATATTTCGCAGAATTGGGGATAGATTAAGCCCAGATATTTATATTTCACGAAAATATAAGTTGTGTCAATGTTAAAAAAACATGTTTGAAGTTAGTTCACTTAATTTCAATTTTGACCATGTTGGTTGACACATTTGGCATCTTTAAAAAAACCAGTGCCATATCTTACTCACATTTGTGAGCATCAAAAGATATAGTTTATATGACTTAAACATTGATTTATATGATAATGTAATTGATTGGTTAATTTATGAAATTTTGAGCATAAAATGACAGGTCTATCTGACTTTTCGTTAATTTATGTAATAGTTATTTGATTGGTTAACTTATGAGAATAAAATAAAAGGTTTTATATGACTATTCGTTGATTTATGTGATAGTTGAATTGATTGGTTAATTGATATATTTGAATTATTTGTGTTTTATGCTCAGATTGTGAATATGATCCAGACACAGTTCTTTACCGAATGCAGCAACAGTGCAACAATAAACTCTGCATCATCCCCACCAGTGAGCCAATATCCAGCACAGAGAGAAATGATTCATAATTTTATTTATTAATTGATATACATATTTTATTTATTCATGTCTTTATCTTGTTATATTTGTCTTAGACTGCGAGTACGATCCGGACACGGTGCTGTACCGTATGCAGCGACAGTGTGACAAGAAAGAACACTGCGTTATCCACACCAGCGAATCGATGTATGAGTGCATCGGTTAGTTTGACTCACTTATAAGAATTCTGTGATCGTTATATTAACCCTAATCCCACTGGGGGGGGGGGGGGGGCCATTTTGGCCCCCCCCTGTCTTTTTTTTCGACGTGCATCTAGACCGATTGGAATTTCACGTTCAAACTTCATGACATTTTTCTCTCAGGTCTCCCGCACGTTTTGATATATAATTCACCCCGGTCGGACATGTAGAACTGATTTTAGAGGTCGATAATTGCTCGACCGTCACAAAAAAATGAAATTTTTGTACAGGTTTCTATGTAATTCCTACATCCGATGCCATGTAAACTCCAAATCTGTTATAATTGTTACATTGAATTATAATTTGGATTATTTCTTTGTTATTAGTTTAATTCATACACGTCAGAGATAAATTCTTCTAAAAAACAAAAAACAAAAACAATAAAAACAATAAAATACATAAGAATGAAAACAAAGTGGGTAAATCCGGGAATACTAATTTGCATATTTATGCAAATTAGTGATATATTTTATTACCATAAAAAACATGGATATGATGAATAACATCATTTGGAAGTATTTTTACCTGAAAACCTGAAGAAATCCTGTAATTTCTCTTGATTTTAGATGAAAATCCCAATTTTCCCCCAAATTCGTCAAAAATTTGCATATTCAAAATTGTAATTAATTATTTAAAAAAAAATAATGGTCCAATTTTTTTTCTTTTTCAAATTATTATTCTACTAGACTAGTTTTACGTATGTGCCAAGTTTCGAGTCAATCGGTCCATTCGTTGCCGAGATTTGAGGAGGGGGGCCAAAATGGCCCCCCCCCAGTGGACTCAAGTGATCAAAATAACCCAGTGGGATTAGGGTTAAGACTTTTTAACACTAAATCCATATGTATCTTCAAAATAAATTAAATTTGATAATATTTGATAATCTTCAATTGATTCCTTCCAAATAACTCTTCATTATGTACATTTGTCTATTAAACAGATAATTAAGTATATGAAGTTACGTGTAACATCATATATCCCATACAATGTTGATACATGTCAATGAAGGAAGTTCCATGTCAAATTTGTTTTCCTCCTATTATGCAATCTTGGCCGTACATACAACTTGTCAAAGCCACTGTTAACCCGTTGCTTATGGGAACCTAGTGGGCTATGTACAAAGTCTATGGGGACTTCAGAAACTTTTAAGGATGGGTTAATATTAACCCGTTGAGGACGAATTGATTTTGGTATAACACGCATTCTCCATAGACTCAAGCCCGAATATTTTCGGGACCAGTCCTCAACGGGTTAACACATTCATTATAATTTATGTTGTCATTTGTTTGTAGGCAATGTGTGGACAGAGTATTACAACACAGATGATCCTTCAGATGGTATGGAAGATGAATCCCACTACAGTATTTACAAGGTAATTTATTTTCATTATCATTTTAGCTTAGAAAACATTTCATCATATTATTATTCTTGTTGATTGGTAAATGTATGCAGGTATGTGTCTTATTGTGTTTTATTTATATGTTAGATGTTATATTTTTTCTATGATAATAATAACACCTGAGATAAGAATCATTATCACCTGACTTAGTAAATACAGTATATGTCGCTGCCGTGGTCTATTTTAGGATAGACCATGGGGATAGCACATGGCAATTATTGACAGTCAGATGATAAAACAGTTATTACATTTGTTGTCGGGAAAATCACGGAATATTCCTACCCTCGGGATTTCAAATGCTATTTTGTTAAGAAAATAAGTCCCTCGACTACGTCTCGGGACTTATTAACTCTTCCCTCAATAGCATTTAAAATGCCTCGGATGTAATATTCCGTGCTATACCCTCCACCGCCATGTAATAACTGTATACTGTTTGTCTGAATTATGAAAAATAGTATGTAATCATTCAATTGTATTTTCAAAATGTGCATGTATATTCTTGTTAATTGTAAGCTTTTGACAATTACAAATCTTACATGATGCATACACATGTTCAAGCTAAAGGAATACAATTTCTTATAATTATAATTTATATGTTATAAGTTATAATATGAATTCTCATGTCGTACTTTGCAGATGCACTCAACATTGTTTGCAGACCCTGCTGGTGTTGACTGTCAGAGCCACTATGCGGTCGGCAACGTCCTGCAATGACCTTGCACTCTCAACAACGAGGGCGGTCTTGTCTGTTACGATTCTGACCAGACGAGTGGGACGTGTGCAGATTACGAAGTCAGCTTCCTTTGTCCAGAAGGTGAACAAACTTGTTTGCTTTTATTCTAAAAACTAGCACCAGTGGCATAACAGAGGGACTGTGTGCATATATTTGTTTGGTTTTTTTTTGTTATAAGAGGATACAAAAATAGAACATTGAACAAATATAAGGAAAGAAATGAGGAACATTAGTCTTGCTAGAGTGATTGCCTTCAGATAAAAAAACAACAACATTATAGCAGCATTTAGGAAGAGTTTTTGTGATGTTTACAAAAAAAATGAAGTATACTGTACACACTTTACTATGTCTGCCAGCAAGTTTTGTCCAGGAATTGACCAAATAAATTGTGTAGTCTATTATATATAGCTCCACATTTAGATCATAAATTGATCAGATCAGTAAAATAACATTTAATAACAAGTCAGACACAACACATACATAGATTCACATCAGAATCAGTCGCGTAATATTGTGCCATTTATAGAATTACATGGAGTTCCATTGAATCATGTGGGACAGAGTCGTACTATCAAGGTTCTGGCCTACACAAGTTGCACCATTAAGGCAGGGGTTGCTTGATATATATTATCATGTTTGTCTCAAAGTACGTTAGTTTTTTATATGTATTTCTCTCTAACCATTATTTGTTCTCGATTTCCAGAGGAGCTTGGTATCTGGGGGCATGAGAAGGCAATGGAGTGTGACAATGAGGAACTAGCGATTGCCTGCCAGGCAGACTACTCCATTAAGATACACAGAGCATTCGATGGACGGAGGGAAGAAGGTATGTTTAAAATCATCGAAATAAATCGCAACAAAAGGATTACTGGTTTATAGTAAAATCAAGTTCTTATTGTACAAGGAAACTGTTTTATACACATCATTTTCATTAACATTATTCTGGCAAAGCTGTGAAGCATTGATGTATTTAGGGCTATATATAAATAGAGATCTAATACATGGAAATTGATTGTATCGTGCAATGCACTTCAATCATCTCATCGGACAATAATTGTTTTGTTCTCATTTGATATATGGTATTTCATTGAGATGGCCACAGCAACAACCAGGCCATTTTTTAATCTTGAAGAGATGTGAAAATTGGACTAACTCAAATACAAAATCATGACGTATTCACCATTGCAGGTCTTAGCTCAGTTGGCAAAAAATATACCTACTTGCTGGACTGCACCTATGACGATGAAACTATTCTGAAGATCGTTCAGAAGAACTGCTACGAGAAACAATTGTTGAGTTTAATAATAGTTTTGTTCTCTTTTAAACTAAAATACAGAATATTTATAATTTTATACAGGTCTGTGTACAGTCAGCAACAACTACACCTACTTGCTGGACTGTGCCTATGATTATGAAACCGTACTAGATACGGTGCTTTTTCTCCTTTCATGATTGATTTTGCTTTAAACTTGGCAAATGAAAAAGCTGTATCCATTCACTAGCTTTAGCTAGATACAAAGTCCTTTTTCAGTCAATGTTTGCGATCTTCAATGTAAATACTAAATTTAAACATCTTCATCATTTTATACAGGTCTTTGCACAGTCGGCAACAACTACACCTACTCCCTGGACTGCGCCTACGATGATGAAACCATACTGAAGATGGTGCAGAAGAACTGTGACAACAAGCAGACGTGTCGCCTCAACGTCGAGTTCGCCGATGTCTTTGGTGACCCATGCCCTGAGCAGCCCAAGTATCTCGATGTCAGGTTTAGCTGCGAGAGATACAGAGGGCGCTATGTCAGTATTCAGCTGGTCGGACGCACAGACTCCATTCAGATATGCGAGGTCACAGTCCAATACTGTAAGTCAACTTTGTTTGTACATTGTTTGTATGTACTTTGGTTGTGTAATTTACCTGACTTTTATTCACAATCTATCAATACATTTGTATAAGTAGGCCATTTCTCAATGGGCTAATTCTCCCAACAATTAATGCTACCCATAATCATAATTAAATAATAAGTGTTCCTCCTTTGTTTCCGCAGTGGGTCCCTTCGCTGTGAAGGCAATGGCTTGCGATGATCAGTTCTTGGAGCTGTGGTGTGCAGTCAATGAGATGGGCTTCCTGCAGATAGAGAGTGCTTTCTATGGACGCAGGAAGGATGGAAGACACTGCCCACACAAGTAAGTCCCTTCTGGAAAATGTTGATGCCATTTTTCTCCCCGAAAGAGCAGTAAATCTGTTTGAAACGTCAGGCCCCTCATACAACCATACTGTAAACAGTCTGCAATGATAATCTATACCTGTCCTGCAGTTCTTTCCAATTCTATAGGCCCCCATACAAATTCTTAGTCCTTGAATAGAATATCAAAGCAGTAATTTCCAGTCCTTTTGGGGACTATCTAATTTGCCGCCCTTCTCTTCATGGAGCAACTTGTTATCTAGTTTGTACACAAATGTTCAAACCGTCATGATTATTTATGTCTGGGGCCACCCTTTATCGTCATCATTCAGAGAGACGGGATCTAGGTTTCAAACTCGCGTCCATTTGTGTTCATTTATTGTTATCTGTGTTTGTTAATATGATATGTTTGTATTAACGTCTTATATGCCAAAAAAAAAGATTGTTTATACCTATACATGCCCTGTGGCAGGAAAAACAAATTTAAAAATATTACTGTATAATATTTAATGTAATAACATTGGAAAAACGAAAATTATGTGAAGAGTAAAGTTCCATCCAGAACCCCTGTTCTGTAAATCACTTGAGTATAAATTTGAAAGACATGAATTCAGTAAAATAAAAGCATTTGATTTGTTTTTTAATGTTTCTGTACACTGAATAAACAATGACTGCTCCTTGAGAAATGTTTAAGAGTATTTGGGGTTAGGTCTAGAGCTTGTGCCGTATCGCTTGTGCCAGCTGTAGTGGAACTGTCAAATTACATAGTTCTTCTAAATCATAATTTTTCTTCACAGATGGTCAAACCACACATATGACACAAATTGTGCGGCAGATTCCTCTTCGGTCCTTGCCATGGTCCAGAACATGTGCCAGAATGAGAGGAAGGGCAGTGTGGATGTGACGTCAGACATCCTTGGTGGGCTGTCCTCCGACCCGTGTCAGAGCGAGCTGAAATACCTCGAAGTAGAGTACACATGCAGCAATAGAGAAGGTAAACTCAGCATAATTCACTTTTTAATATCAAAAGGCTTTATGCTAAGAATATAACAATAATGATGTGGTTGTTGTTAAAGGGGAATTAACCCTTATCCTTTTGACTTACTGGATGTGATGAGAGCATAACTCTTGTCATTTCTAGTCACTTATTTCCTCATGAATATTCCCAATAATGAAAATAATCAATATTTTATGGCCCACTGTCGTCTGCTTTCAATGCCAACAGGAGGCGGCCATTTATTCAACTTCTCGCGGTGAAATGACGTGTCAGGCGGAGAACACAATAGCGGGTTACGATAATGCTATTGTGTTCTCCGCCTGCCACGTCATTTCACCGCGAGTAGTTGAAGAAATGGCCGCCTCCTATGGGCATTGAAAGCAGACGACAGTGGTCCATAAAATATTGATTGTTTTTGTAATCGGGAATATTCATGAGGAAATAAGTGACTAGCAATGATAGTTGTTATGCTCTATCATCACATCCAGTAAGTCAAAATGATAAGGGTTAATTCCCCTTTAATGATGATTAAAAGGTGATCATGATGAATGATAATAAAGGAGGAGAATGATACTGACAGCCTTGGTTATGGTCGTGATGATGATGATGATAATTATGATAATAATGATTCGGGTCATAATGGTAATATTGATCATAATAGTGATAATGATGATGATTATAATAATGAATGTTCTTCTGCTAATGAGGATGACAATGTGTCGACATGGCTTACAAACCTGTTAAGATACCCCGAAAATCAAATCATCACTCCGCAGAATGAATCAACTCTTATGTATAACTTATTAATAATCTATATATCTATTAATATATATAATAATCTATTTGCTATGTCTTCAATACAGGAAACAACACCCTTGCATCGACCTATGCCGTGTGCAAAGAGGAGGACTTGAAGCTTGCCTGTTATGGCAGCAACCGCTTCATCCAGATCACCAGCGCAGCGTACAAACCAGTTACTTCGACAGCTCCACTTTGGTGTGCTGAGAATCCGTCCGACAATAGTGAGTTAAAGTGATACCTGTAAAGTGTCAGATATTGCACAAAATGACATTTGAGACTTCTTTCCTATATCAATATCATTTTAAAATACAATTGAAAGATTTGTGAAAGTTTGAAAGAAAACGAACACTGTTTACCTCGTGAAAAAAATGAATATTGAGTTCATATTTTATCACCGAATACTGATGGTCTGCCATACATTGTCACAGGAATAATCAGCCGTTTGAGATGTTCGCACCCATGTATGTTTACAGACGTAGTACAGAATTCATGGAATTCGCGCTCGCTGGGTTCAAAGTTCAATCTCTGGAATGTTCCCGTGCGGCTACGCGTGCTGCAATGCGGATGCAATTAGCTACGACTATTCAAAACCGTTGATAAACGTTTTTTAAATAATGATTTTCAATGATAATTATCTTCATACCAAAGGGACATTTGAAAAAATCTAACCCTATTTTATTCTTCTCTTACCATAAGCTAAACCACACGGCAGAAGAGAAACGAGGAAGCTCCAAGTATTTTTTGTGGTGTTAGACACTTTACAGGCATCACTTTAAACAGATTTGGGTCATTCCATGTCAAATCACCCAAAAAAAGTGAAAATTTTCATCGCACCCCCTCCGAATTTGCTAATATTTGGTATGTATGATATTTCAACCTTTAAAAGCTCAAATATTTAATTTTTAGCCCAATCCGCCCAACGCTTTTGGCGCTATGGTCGATTCTTATGGGGGAGTTTTGTAAGAAATGGGCGTTGGCACCATTTTTCAAATGACAATTGTCCGTTAACCGTTGGGTCAATTTATGTTATGATGGTGTCATTGGACAGGGGATGTTATATGCAATCCATTTATGCCATTTGTTTTCATGCATGAGCGAGTTTGGATACGATAACCTTTGACCTTAGTCTTTGACCTTCCGTTTTACCTCGTGGATCAAATAATTTTGAGAATTTTGTTGGCTTAAATGTTGTCTTGATATAATTTCTACAACATATGAAAGAATTGGAGATATATTATTTCTTGTTTTTTCTACAGCCTTGTTTTAAGTTTGAAAATTTCATGTAAAATTGAATTATTTTAGACCTACACCCATGTCCAAGAATTCTATAGGGGTGTATTATGTATGAAAAAGACCTATTCAAAGTCATGATTAGAGGCCTATTCACACCCTGGCTTACCACAGTTAAATAGACCTGCTAATCCCCATACAATAGAAATCCAGACAAATGGCATCTATTGATGTTGCAATGATACCACATGTTTCTAACCTGACAAGGGCCCTGGGCAGAATCAATTGTGAGCCAGATCAAATGTTCTTAATGCACACATCTGATTGGTTGAAATGCAGAAAATGTCTCCCTCTGCAACAGGGCCTATTTAGGTGTAGTTCTTTTCTTGAATACAATCTTTCAAGTTCAAGTTCAAAATGCAAACTTGTACATCAATCATGAAAGCAAATATCTACAGGTATCCCTTTTCAATGGCTTGTGTTTTCACCAGACGAATGTGCCCCGGATTATTAAGCACGGTAGTACCAATCCGCCCCTGCACCGCATGGCGTTAGACATTTATGAGTATTGTCATTCGCAAGACATTAATATTATGCCTGAGTGGCTGCCAAGGGAAGAGAATACGCTAGCGGACAGGATCAGCAAGTTTAAGGACTATGATGATTGGTCAGTTGAGGCCGCTACCTTTGCTCGATTGGAGTTCTTGTGGGGCCCCCACACGGTAGACAGGTTTGCGTCTCCCCACAATGCGAAGCTAGCTCTGTTTAACGCTAGATTTTTGTGCGCAGGGGTGTCAGCGGTGGACGCCTTTTGCCAGGATTGGGGTGTGGGTAATAACTATTTTTGCCCGCCCGTCTCCCTTATACCCCAGGTGGTCACGCGCATGGCCTTATCCCTCGCTACTGGGACGTTGGTTATTCCAAAATGGCAAACAGCGCATTTTTGGCCGTGCATCTGCCCTGATGGCAGGCATTTCGATCCGCGTGTGTTAGATTGGAGGCTATTGAGGGTGTCATTTTCACCCCCTTCTCTCGGCAGTACCGCGCTGTTCTGTAGTAACCCATCCTTCCTGATGCTAGCATTGCGATATAATTACAAGCTGCCGCCTAGGGCGTCCAACTCGAGTTTTTGTAGCACCGACCTCGGGTATTGCCCCGATTGCGTCTGATTCGACGCGGCCGTCGATTGTACGTGTGCCATTTGTCGCTAGCGGCGCAGCTGCGGGCGATCGTTTAATCAAGCTTGATATTTTTTGTTTCGTATAAGACTCCTTTGTTATGCAATTTCATGATACGATTGTTATTTTGCCAAGATTGGCTAAATCGTTTGCGAGAGGGGCGCCCCCATGGGGCCCGTAGCCCCGCGTTGTTATGGCAGCCTTTGCCTCTATGAGGCCGAGAATGTTGTGTATTTAATACGAATATTATTTGCCGGGAACGGCGGTTTTGTTTGTGAGAAGGGCGCCCACATAGGGCCTGAAGCCCCGCCTATTTATGGCGACCGTTTTTGTATCGGTATATAGCCTCTATGAGGCGGACAATTTTTTGTGTCGAGCCGGGAATGGCGATTTATTGTTTGTACGAAGGGCGCCCACTAGGGCCGGAAGCCCTGCCATATCAGGCAACTGACGTTTATTTTCGTATAGCTCTAATTGTCGGATCGGGAGTGTTGTTCGTATTTGAATTGTTTAAGATAATGAACCTACTCGCGAGCATAGTGCCTGCACGGGGTTTGGAAGTCCCGTTTTATGTTGATATGTGAAATACCCGTTTTTTGGGGACCAGATTTACTAGAATTGTCTATTCTAATCATCTCAAGCGGCCTAACCCTACTTTGGCGTTTCTCGACCACAACACGATGCTCAGCTTAACCTATATGTTCAACTTAATCTCGTTTCACTTTTCGTGTTCTTATTGCGTCTTTGTTTCGTAGTATATACGGTTTTACCTAGAGGTAAATATAGAAAGGAAATTAACTTTCTGACGTAGTAACACGTAGGAAGAAAGTGCTATTTCGTTTCGTTATTGAACGATAGGCTCCCGCTCACCGCTTCGGTGAGCGCATTGTGATTACGTAACGAGCGAATTCTTTGGTAATTCGGTATAGCACAATCTATCAATACATTTGTATAAGTAGGCCATTTCTCAATGGGCTAATTCTCCCAACAATTAATGCTACCCATAATCATAATTAAATAATAAGTGTTCCTCCTTTGTTTCCGCAGTGGGTCCCTTCGCTGTGAAGGCAATGGCCTGCGATGATCAGTTCTTGGAGCTGTGGTGTGCAGTCAATGAGATGGGCTTCCTGCAGATAGAGAGTGCTTTCTATGGACGCAGGAAGGATGGAAGACACTGCCCACACAAGTAAGTCCCTTCTGGAAAATGTTGATGCCATTTTTCTCCCCGAAAGAGCAGTAAATCTGTTTGAAACGTCAGGCCCCTCATACAACCATACTGTAAACAGTCTGCAATGATAATCTATACCTGTCCTGCAGTTCTTTCCAATTCTATAGGCCCCCATACAAATTCTTAGTCCTTGAATAGAATATCAAAGCAGTAATTTCCAGTCCTTTTGGGGACTATCTAATTTGCCGCCCTTCTCTTCATGGAGCAACTTGTTATCTAGTGTGTACACAAATGTTCAAACCGTCATGATTATTTATGTCTGGGGCCACCCTTTATCGTCATCATTCAGAGAGACGGGATCTAGGTTTCAAACTCGCGTCCATTTGTGTTCATTTATTGTTATCTGTGTTTGTTAATATGATATGTTTGTATTAACGTCTTATATGCCAAAAAAAAAGATTGTTTATACCTATACATGCCCTGTGGCAGGAAAAACAAATTTAAAAATATTACTGTATAATATTTAATGTAATAACATTGGAAAAACGAAAATTATGTGAAGAGTAAAGTTCCATCCAGAACCCCTGTTCTGTAAATCACTTGAGTATAAATTTGAAAGACATGAATTCAGTAAAATAAAAGCATTTGATTTGTTTTTTAATGTTTCTGTACACTGAATAAACAATGACTGCTCCTTGAGAAATGTTTAAGAGTATTTGGGGTTAGGTCTAGAGCTTGTGCCGTATCGCTTGTGCCAGCTGTAGTGGAACTGTCAAATTACATAGTTCTTCTAAATCATAATTTTTCTTCACAGATGGTCAAACCACACATATGACACAAATTGTGCGGCAGATTCCTCTTCGGTCCTTGCCATGGTCCAGAACATGTGCCAGAATGAGAGGAAGGGCAGTGTGGATGTGACGTCAGACATCCTTGGTGGGCTGTCCTCCGACCCGTGTCAGAGCGAGCTGAAATACCTCGAAGTAGAGTACACATGCAGCAATAGAGAAGGTAAACTCAGCATAATTCACTTTTTAATATCAAAAGGCTTTATGCTAAGAATATAACAATAATGATGTGGTTGTTGTTAAAGGGGAATTAACCCTTATCCTTTTGACTTACTGGATGTGATGAGAGCATAACTCTTGTCATTTCTAGTCACTTATTTCCTCATGAATATTCCCAATAATGAAAATAATCAATATTTTATGGCCCACTGTCGTCTGCTTTCAATGCCAACAGGAGGCGGCCATTTATTCAACTTCTCGCGGTGAAATGACGTGTCAGGCGACGAACACAATAGCGGGTTACGATAATGCTATTGTGTTCTCCGCCTGCCACGTCATTTCACCGCGAGTAGTTGAAGAAATGGCCGCCTCCTATGGGCATTGAAAGCAGACGACAGTGGTCCATAAAATATTGATTGTTTTTGTAATCGGGAATATTCATGAGGAAATAAGTGACTAGCAATGATAGTTGTTATGCTCTATCATCACATCCAGTAAGTCAAAATGATAAGGGTTAATTCCCCTTTAATGATGATTAAAAGGTGATCATGATGAATGATAATAAAGGAGGAGAATGATACTGACAGCCTTGGTTATGGTCGTGATGATGATGATGATAATTATGATAATAATGATTCGGGTCATAATGGTAATATTGATCATAATAGTGATAATGATGATGATTATAATAATGAATGTTTTTCTGCTAATGAGGATGACAATGTGTCGACATGGCTTACAAACCTGTTAAGATACCCCGAAAATCAAATCATCACTCCGCAGAATGAATCAACTCTTATGTATAACTTATTAATAATCTATATATCTATTAATATATATAATAATCTATTTGCTATGTCTTCAATACAGGAAACAACACCCTTGCATCGACCTATGCCGTGTGCAAAGAGGAGGACTTGAAGCTTGCCTGTTATGGCAGCAACCGCTTCATCCAGATCACCAGCGCAGCGTACAAACCAGTTACTTCGACAGCTCCACTTTGGTGTGCTGAGAATCCGTCCGACAATAGTGAGTTAAAGTGATACCTGTAAAGTGTCAGATATTGCACAAAATGACATTTGAGACTTCTTTCCTATATCAATATCATTTTAAAATACAATTGAAAGATTTGTGAAAGTTTGAAAGAAAACGAACACTGTTTACCTCGTGAAAAAAATGAATATTGAGTTCATATTTTATCACCGAATACTGATGGTCTGCCATACATTGTCACAGGAATAATCAGCCGTTTGAGATGTTCGCACCCATGTATGTTTACAGACGTAGTACAGAATTCATGGAATTCGCGCTCGCTGGGTTCAAAGTTCAATCTCTGGAATGTTCCCGTGCGGCTACGCGTGCTGCAATGCGGATGCAATTAGCTACGACTATTCAAAACCGTTGATAAACGTTTTTTAAATAATGATTTTCAATGATAATTATCTTCATACCAAAGGGACATTTGAAAAAATCTAACCCTATTTTATTCTTCTCTTACCATAAGCTAAACCACACGGCAGAAGAGAAACGAGGAAGCTCCAAGTATTTTTTGTGGTGTTAGACACTTTACAGGCATCACTTTAAACAGATTTGGGTCATTCCATGTCAAATCACCCAAAAAAAGTGAAAATTTTCATCGCACCCCCTCCGAATTTGCTAATATTTGGTATGTATGATATTTCAACCTTTAAAAGCTCAAATATTTAATTTTTAGCCCAATCCGCCCAACGCTTTTGGCACTATGGTCGATTCTTATGGGGGAGTTTTGTAAGAAATGGGCGTTGGCACCATTTTTCAAATGGCAATTGTCCGTTAACCGTTGGGTCAATTTATGTTGTGATGGTGTCATTGGACTGGGGATGTTATATGCAATCCATTTATGCCATTTGTTTTCATGCATGAGCGAGTTTGGATACGATAACCTTTGACCTTAGTCTTTGACCTTCCGTTTTACCTCGTGGATCAAATAATTTTGAGAATTTTGTTGGCTTAAATGTTGTCTTGATATAATTTCTACAACATATGAAAGAATTGGAGATATATTATTTCTTGTTTTTTCTACAGCCTTGTTTTAAGTTTGAAAATTTCATGTAAAATTGAATTATTTTAGACCTACACCCATGTCCAAGAATTCTATAGGGGTGTATTATGTATGAAAAAGACCTATTCAAAGTCATGATTAGAGGCCTATTCACACCCTGGCTTACCACAGTTAAATAGACCTGCTAATCCCCATACAATAGAAATCCAGACAAATGGCATCTATTGATGTTGCAATGATACCACATGTTTCTAACCTGACAAGGGCCCTGGGCAGAATCAATTGTGAGCCAGATCAAATGTTCTTAATGCACACATCTGATTGGTTGAAATGCAGAAAATGTCTCCCTCTGCAACGGGGCCTATTTAGGTGTAGTTCTTTTCTTGAATACAATCTTTTAAGTTCAAGTTCAAAATGCAAACTTGTACATCAATCATGAAAGCAAATATCTACAGGTATCCCTTTTCAATGGCTTGTGTTTTCACCAGAAGATTCGATGGTTTTCTGACAACGCGAATGTGCCCCGGATTATTAAGCACGGTAGTACCAATCCGCCCCTGCACCGCTTGGCGTTAGACATTTATGAGTATTGTCATTCGCAAGACATTAATATTATGCCTGAGTGGCTGCCAAGGGAAGAGAATACGCTAGCGGACAGGATCAGCAAGTTTAAGGACTATGATGATTGGTCAGTTGAGGCCGCTACCTTTGCTCGATTGGAGTTCTTGTGGGGCCCCCACACGGTAGACAGGTTTGCGTCTCGCCACAATGCGAAGCTAGCTCTGTTTAACGCTAGATTTTTGTGCGCGGGGGTGTCAGCGGTGGACGCCTTTTGCCAGGATTGGGGTGTGGGTAATAACTATTTTTGCCCGCCCGTCTCCCTTATACCCCAGGTGGTCACGCGCATGGCCTTATCCCTCGCTACTGGGACGTTGGTTATTCCAAAATGGCAAACAGCGCATTTTTGGCCGTGCATCTGCCCTGATGGCAGGCATTTCGATCCGCGTGTGTTAGATTGGAGGCTATTGAGGGTGTCATTTTCACCCCCTTCTCTCGGCAGTACCGCGCTGTTCTGTAGTAACCCATCCTTCCTGATGCTAGCATTGCGATATAATTACAAGCTGCCGCCTAGGGCGTCCAACTCGAGTTTTTGTAGCACCGACCTCGGGTATTGCCCCGATTGCGTCTGATTCGACGCGGCCGTCGATTGTACGTGTGCCATTTGTCGCTAGCGGCGCAGCTGCGGGCGATCGTTTAATCAAGCTTGATATTTTTTGTTTCGTATAAGACTCCTTTGTTATGCAATTTCATGATACGATTGTTATTTTGCCAAGATTGGCTAAATCGTTTGCAAGAGGGGCGCCCCCATGGGGCCCGTAGCCCCGCGTTGTTATGGCAGCCGATTTCGTGTTGGCGCTTTGCCTCTATGAGGCTGAGAATGTTGTGTATTTAATACGAATATTATTTGCCGGGAACGGCGGTTTTGTTTGTGAGAAGGGCGCCCACATAGGGCCTGAAGCCCCGCCTATTTATGGCGACCGTTTTTGTATCGGTATATAGCCTCTATGAGGCGGACAATTTTTTGTGTCGAGCCGGGAATGGCGATTTATTGTTTGTACGAAGGGCGCCCACTAGGGCCGGAAGCCCTGCCATATCAGGCAACTGACGTTTATTTTCGTATAGCTCTAATTGTCGGATCGGGAGTGTTGTTCGTATTTGAATTGTTTAAGATAATGAACCTACTCGCGAGCATAGTGCCTGCACGGGGTTTGGAAGTCCCGTTTTATGTTGATATGTGAAATACCCGTTTTTTGGGGACCAGATTTACTAGAATTGTCTATTCTAATCATCTCAAGCGGCCTAACCCTACTTTGGCGTTTCTCGACCACAACACGATGCTCAGCTTAACCTATATGTTCAACTTAATCTCGTTTCACTTTTCGTGTTCTTATTGCGTCTTTGTTTCGTAGTATATACGGTTTTACCTAGAGGTAAATATAGAAAGGAAATTAACTTTCTGACGTAGTAACACGTAGGAAGAAAGTGCTATTTCGTTTCGTTATTGAACGATAGGCTCCCGCTCACCGCTTCGGTGAGCGCATTGTGATTACGTAACGAGCGAATTCTTTGGTAATTCGGTATAGCGCGCTCTGCGGGTATGAGCTCATTCTTGGTCAAGCATCCGTACAGGTCCCCCCCCCCCCCCGCCTCTATCCGCTAGCTTTTATGTCGCGTTTAGTTTCCGTGTTTCAAGCACCTATCCCCCCCCCCCCCCCCCCCCCCCCCGCAAGAAGCCAGGGAGTGCGCCCTCGTTCTTGCACCCTTGGACGCACCCACGTTTCCTCCAGCAGACCTGGGGTTTTTTCGTGGCCTCCGCATGCTAAGCCCCAACGCTAGCACGGTGCTGAACGCCTTGCCCCCCCCCCCCCCCCCCCCTATTATGTTCGAATGACGAATATTCTTATTGTTGATTTTTTTTGATGTACATGATACCTATGTAATGGTATTCACCTATATGTCCACTTTGGTTTGCGGCGATATATTGCCGTTTGTTCGGCCTCCGTTTTGGTCGCATACTTTTGTAATGATTTTGGAGTTTTTAATATGAGCTGTACTGTTATTACTGCACTATTTGTGTCCTACAGTAAGCATTGAGTTATGTGCAACTCGGTTTCGATTACATGAACGGTTTTTATTTCCCCTTTTTCGCTCGTTTTCGAGCCGACCTCCAGATACCTGGACGAGCAGGGTGGATTCCATCTCTAGCCCTTATCTCCGGTCTCTGGCGCAGAGCACCCTACCAGCCCTCCTCGTCTCGTCTAAAGCGTCCTCCACAACCTCCAAGTACCGTTCAGCATGGGGGAGATGGCTGCTATGGGCCCGCTCCTCGCCCGAGATCATCCCCTTCCCAGTGCAGCCGTTTCAACTCTGCCTGTACATCTCGCACCTGGTGTCTTCCAGCGGAGCGAAGTCGGCAGCGGACTCCGCGATCGCCGCTATCAAGTGGGCGCACAGCACGGTGGGCGTCGCCTCTCCCACTGACGACCCAATGGTCAAGAGCGCCCTCCACGGGTACAACCGCACGCATGCCTCCCCTGTCAATCGGAAGGAACCCGTCACGGCGGACATCCTCGCTAGGCTCCTTGTCTCACTCGATCGGGGCAACGTGACTCTGGCGGACCTGCGCACCCTTTTTGTTTGTTTCGTCTGCTACTCCGGCTTCCTACGGTTTGATGATGTAAGCTCTCTACGGCGGAAAGACTGTGTAGTCTCTTCCGACAGGATGGTCGTTCATCTCGCGAGTTCCAAGACCGACCAGTACCGCCAGGGGCGCGACGTCACGATAGCTCGGACACACAAAGCAACCTGCCCCGTGGCCGTCGCAGAGAGGTATTTCGACGCGTTGGGTGACCCCCTCGATTCTTCTCTGCCTCTCGTCCGCAGACTCACCTCTTCTAGGCGGGGCTTGATCCCCACTCGGCACGCCCTCAGCTATACTAGGACGCGCGAGACCGTTTTGGAAGCCCTCAAGCCCCTCGTCCCAGACATCGAGCGTTTTGGCCTGCACAGCCTCAGATCAGGGGGCGCTACGTCCGCCAGCAACGCGGGCGTTCCACCCTTCCTAATCTCACAGCACGGGAGGTGGAAGACCAGCAGAGCCTCGATGCAATATAATCGCACGAGAGAAATTAAAAATGTAGAGGTGTCTATTGTGGAATATTTAACGACAAGAAGCATGTACTATTTGTTTTATAATATGATTATTTTGAGGAACTGATATGGTTATCATGTTGATAAACCCAAATTGACCATGCTCAAATTGTGAGTGTTCTCTCCAGCCATTGTCGGCCCGGCCTGCGTACTGTGTTAAGTGCCAGCGCGTATTAGAAATAATTGCGCGCTCTGCGCATTTTCCCCATTCAAGAACAAGCGCACAAGAGCACATTACGCACTCCAAGGCAATCCCCTGCGCAGCTCGTTTGGCTCTCTATGGTCAGCAGAGAGATTTGATACTGTGATATACTATCAAAGAGAGAAACAGCTCATCGATTGCGCGATCGCTGCACCAGCTGCCAAAACCTGATTTGTGCGCTGGTGTCAATACGGCCCCAATTTGGAGAGCACAGTAAGATCGCTAGACTTGATTTACGGATATAAAATACATTCTTTATTGCTTTCACTTTATAATAATACAATTTTTAATATTTATTAACATTTGAGTCAGTAAATACAACATAAATGGGTAAAATATACAATATTCCCACCATAGATTCCAATATTATCGATCGAAGTGACGTCAGAGGACTAGAATCAAAAACCTTGAGAACAATACAAAAAATCGCGATATTAACCTAATAAGGTTGGGAATCGGCTTCATCTCCATGGAAACGATCACAGCTGACTGGTATGGTTGCTGCGAAAAAAGGGAAAGTAAATCGCAAAAATACATTTTAATATGACTCCATTATCTGAAATTATGTCTATCACTTAATAACCGTTGGAATTTCATTATGCAGATCATCTTGACTATTATCAGCGAGTGAAGGCCAAGGGTAAGTGATTTATTTGTTGTTATCTGGAGGATTGTTAGAAGTAATGATACGAGGCTTAAGTAACCGTAGTCCCATATGCGGTATTTTGTGTTGGTACCAACTGGGATTGGACGGTCTCAGAGTCAGACAATACAAAATTAAATATTGAATCGTTTAATCCTCCAAAATACTGCTGGAGGTGGGTCTGAGAGAGTAGTTAGCCCATAGCCCTAGTTTAGGCTAAGCCTAAGGACAGAAGCCGGGTCCTAAGTTACTAATACTATCGACTAATAATAATTATGAATATGACTTGACACTTGTTAAATCAAAATGTTATTACTTATTGTTATGTTATTGTTAACAATGTCAATGACAATGATTTCATTTTAATTTATCTTTAATACAATTAAATACAATAATATTAATAATATTCTTACTCTTACTCTTAGACTTAGCAAGCGCATTCTCGAATGACTGTCTCTACTATCTGACTGACTCTGTCTCTGACTCTGAGTCTAGTCTAGTCTAGACTAGTCTACTCTAGGACTAGTCTAGTCTCTAGACTCTAGCCATTTTAATTAGACTAAACTAAAGTAAAACTAAAGTCGTCTACAGACAGTCTAGAGTATGACATAAATATGTAAATTAATTGTATGAAGTGAGGCCTGCCCTGACTGAGGCTGAGCCGCCCCGACGGCTGGTTTACTGTAGATTTATTTAAAGTAGCGTATTCCATTGACAGTGGACGAGTGGTTGTAGTTGTACGGACGAAAAAATAATTTGCAAACGCCTCAGTCTCAGTTTGTGTGTTGCTGTTGCCTGTTGTAGTGTTGCTGTTGGTACTGTATTAATGGCCCCGGCTTCGATTTCTAGCTATTTTGGGGTTGAATCAATAAATTCCTCATGACTCTGTTTAATGTGCAAGTTCTTTTAATTGGACTGGTTGGAGTTTTTTAGTTATAGACATAGTTGCGATTAATGTTACTTTGAACTCTGAAGTTTTGCCTTATATTAATGTTTTGCTGGTGTACCCATTTGTGAATTAAGTCGAATTGATTCAGACTTCAGCCTTCGCCATCGGCTCGACCTCATCCTCGACTTTGTCTTACTCGAGTCTCGACTGCTCCACAACTTGTTGTCAAATCTTCTGTTCTATTTCATTTGTTAAACTATAGTTACATAATATACAAAAGTTATAAAATACTCACTAAGTAAGACACTATCAAGTATCAAGTATCATTCTTATATCTAATTCTTAGTTAGACTTTAATTATAGATCTAATCATTCTAAAATAGTAGTGACTAGTCTTTACTAACTATATCTAGACTAGACTAGTAACTATTAGTAAGTTAGACTTACTTCAGATTTCACTTGATGTCTACTCTTACTCTACTCTAGTCTAGACCTACTTACTTACTATAATTACTAGTTAGTGACCTGTCCTTGGGCTTGAATTGACGTAGTATTTTAGTAACTTACCGTAATTACAGTTACACTAACTCAATAAGTATAAATTAACATTAAAGGTGTAGTTTACTTTTGGTAGAGAGGGCGCTGCACATCACAATTTTTTGTGAGGTAATGAAAAACTGAGTGTCGAATTTGAGAGAACATGCAATTTTAATGGCAGAATAAACTTTTGGTCAAAATCGGGCCAGAAACGGCTGAAATATCAATAAATATATCTGATCTTATAATTATTTGGGGCCCAAATAATTAGATGAATTTTTCAAAAAAATTAAAAAATGCATACACTTTTTCAGAAATGTTCAAAAGCGTTTTTTAATTAGTTGCTGATGATCTCTCTATTTAATCATGATTTCAATAAAACATCACATGCATAATTTTGTATGAAAAATGGTTAAAATCAATGCCTTTTTAGAGAGCGCCCTCTTGTGTTTTAATGGCTCTTTTTTGAATGATAATGGGCTTTTTACTTAGTCGTTTGTAATTTTGTATACCTTTCGAGCATGGTGGAGTTAACTATTAGTTTATAATGTTACTGTCCAGGTTTGGTTACTAAAATTAAGCCTTACCAAAACTGTACTACCCCTTTAACAATTATTCAATTAAATCTCTACACTACTCATTTAGTCTATATCATTCATAGTCTTACTCTTACTCCAAGTCTAAGACTAGTCTAGATTTCTTGACCAACTAATATACAATCTGAGTTATCTTAGACTAGTATGAACATAAGACTAGAGTAAGACTAATAAAATAGTCATTATAGTACTTTAAAAAAATTAGAGAATACAAATTTAAATAAGACTAAATGTTTACTTTAGTAAATATTTACTTCTAGTCAGACTAGAGGTTTATAGAGTCCAGAGGCAGAGTCTTTTAGTTTTACTCTTAGAGTTAGACTAAGTTAGAGTTAGAATTAGGCCTACTCATTCTTATCTGTAAATCAGTGGGTGTGCTTTGCACGGCGCCAGGTTAACTCAGATTCTTAGTCTAAGTCTGTTGACGAATGAAAGACATTAAACAGATGCCATCAATTTTTCAGTTGTTTGTGTCATTGTAACCTCTAGCCGTTCGTTTTGAAAATGGTTCTAATGCTGCCAAATCCGAAGAATAATTATGTATTATAAATGTGTACTTAGATCATACCCCGAAATAGTCATTGATCATTAAGTATACATTTGCAAATATTTTATTCTTCAGATTTGAAGGTCCCAAGTCCTTAAAAAGCAGAGGGGAACCCTTCTTCAGTGGAAGCTGTCAATCATGTTGTTGAGAAGTGTTTAAGTGCAATATTTATGATGACTTGATCTTGAAAGGGATTTGTGACAAATGGTTCTTCTAAGTTCTGTAATGTAACATATAAATACTCCTCATTAAATCAGAATCGGGTCAGAAACAGCTGAAATATCAATAAATATATCTGATCAGAATAAATGTGGGATCCCAATTGTATTTGATTATTAAAGAACAACAAAATAAATACTTACAGGTACATTTTCTGGAAATTTACTATTTAAAAAAAAAAAATTAGCTCCTCACAAACAGTTTGGATAGTTTTTCGAGCCTCCTAATTCTCATTTATTTGAGACCTGTTCGTATCAGTGGATTAGCTAATTACCTCATCTCTGAAATGAGTTTTGAAACAATCGTTTGCTTCATGGCTGAGCTAGTACCTACCCTTTGTTAACAAGTGGGTCTCAAACAGAATGTGGCAGCATTTATTATTGGAGCATTACTCCAATGTCGTATACCTATTTATTTACTCATTCACCCATTCATCCTATAATAACATAATCAATAGGATTAAAGGGATAGATGAGAAATGGCTGAAAATATCCATAAACATTTGAAATAAATGTGGGGCCCCACAATTATTCAACAATTTTGAACCAACTATAGCTGTAAAAAAAAATATATGCTTTCTCTTTTCAAAAATTTACAAAATAGGTTTTGAGATGGTCGATGATTATCTCTCTATGAGTCTATCTAATCACTATTTCAACAAAACATCTCATGCACAATATTTGTTTTTGAATGGTTGAAACCGATGAGTGTAACTGTTTAGATAACGCCCTTTTGAGTTTTAATTGCTCGTTTGGAATGAAAACAGGCTTTTTACTTAGTACATGTAATTTGTAATATTGTATTACTTTTTAGCATGGTGGAGTAATAACTATTGGTTTATAATTCAAGTATGGTGTTTAAAGGGATCTAGTAACTTTGTTGAGATGTGCAAAAACTGATGAATGGTTGATGCAATGTATACTGTTGTTATCTCATATGTCCTCAGGATATTGTGTGAAAATTTCAGGTCAAATGGACAATGTATGGCCAAGTAATGAGCGAAAATGCAAAGTGATATTGGGTGATATTCACCAACTCACTGCATTCACTTTGTACAGGGATGAAAATCTCGCCCGGAGATTTTCTTATCTAAATACTTCAATCATACATATCTTTGTAATGAAAGGGAAATTTGAAAAACCGAAAGCTGTCCCATGATTTTATTGTTAATACGAATACAACAAGGTATAAAGGAACCGCTAGAATTACAATTTTATTTTGAGGATTTGGACAATGTTACTAAGTCCCTTTAAGGCCGGTGTTAGTGTTTATTACACACAAACACCAGTTTGATAAACACTAACACCAGCCCTAAACTCCATACTTGAAATCACCCGATGTAATGGTGCAGGTTTTGCTTACTAAAATCGACTAAAATTGTACTCTCTTTACCAAAACTCAACTATCCCTTTAACTTTTAAGCACAAATAATTGTCAATTTGCCATATTCTATTCGAGACAAGGGTTTGGCGATTTGTATACCAATACACACAATATTCTAGTAGGAAATAAGTGGCAATACATGTAAAGTGGTGCCCGATATGATAGCATTGTGTGTTTATAATAATAGACTCAAAATCCGAATGTCGTTTGTGTTTATAGTAAGTTTTGGTTTTGACGCTTGGAGGACGCTTCGAGAAATAATGAATTTGCGAGATTATGAAAAACTAAGTGTAATTCTTGGAAGAGCACGTGATTTTAGAGATAAATAAAATTATTTGATCAAAATTTGTTGAGAACCAGCTGTAATATTAAAAATCTGATTGGAATAAAATATGTGGGCCCCCGTTCATTTGATTATTTGACCAATAAAAATTATATAACGCCCGCACGAATAACCAAGAGGTTATATTCAATAGTTGTTGATGATCTCTTTATTGAATGATTGTTTTAACAGAATACACAAGCACAATTGTGACCTTACACCACAAAAAGACCAATAAGTCGGGAAAAATGATTTTGCTGATTTTCACATGACATTAAAGTTGAAGTGATTACCTTTAAAATGGTATATAATTTGTCTTACTCGGACTAAGCAAACCCTCTCAAAATGAGCGCCAAAGATTTGGAACATGACTGAAGCAGTTTAAAAATTAGGGAGAAATGGGCCGCTTAAAAGATCGTTGTCCATTCAAGCACTGTAATCTGATCATTTTTATTCGATGAAAAATCATATTCAAACATGATTTCTGATGCTCAAAATTGAACAGTATGTAGAATCAGATACCATTATTCAGAAAATATAAAAATCCTAAATCTCACATTTTGGACGAAATTTGACTATTTTAGCTAATAACAGAGAACCAATCACGGCGACATAACGGTTGTTTTGTGGTGTAAGGTCACAATTGTTCATGAAAAGGGTTGAAAGGATGCTTTTGAATGATAACAGGATTTTTACTTAGCTGTTAATTATGAGCTTTTCTACAATGCAAGTATCATTGAAAACTAAAAGTTTTTTTAATGATATACCGTAAGTTTAAAACACTATACAGTTCTGTTTGACCAAAACTGCATCATCCCTTTAATGTACAACGAAAGCGATATAGGTGTTTGTGTGTGCGTGTGTGTGTGTATGTGTGCGTGCGTGCGTGCGTGCGTGCGTGTATGTGTGTGCCTTCGAACGTAATACTGTATTGCATTGTATTTGTATTTTAAGATGTTATATCAGGACCTTGGCGAACAACAGCACCATTGCTGATCAATTGGTAATCCCGTTTTAAATTTAAAAATAGAGCCGCACTTACACAAAGCTTTAATAAATTATTTTAATAGTTCCTTTAGTAGATTTTTAATTAAAGTGTATCTTAAAGGGATCTAGTAGGCTAACTTTGTTGACATGTGCAAACAGTGCTGAATGGTTGATACAATGTATAGTGTTGTTATCTTATATGTCCACAGGGTATTGTGTGAAAATTTCAAGTCAAACGGACATTGCATGGCCAAGTAATGAGCGAAAATACAAAGTGATATTGGGTGATATTCACTAACTCACTGCATTCACTTTGTACAGGGATGAAAAACTCGCCCGGAGTTTTTCTTATCTGAATACTTTGATCGTACATATCTTTGTAACGAAAGGGAAATTTGAAAAACCAAAACCTGTCCCGTGATTTTATTATTAATACGAATACAACAAGGTATGAGGGAACCGCTAGAATTAAAATTTTATTTTGAGGATTTGGACAATGTTACTAAGTCCCTTTAAGTTGTTTTTGCGAGATCAAGAAATATCAAAATAGTACTGATAATTTCATCTTTAAAAAAAACAACAACCGCTGAATCGCCCAAGTTTAAAAGAATGATATTCAGATTAAATGTATGATCAACACACCAACAACAAACACATACAATAGCATGAAAACAAACAATTAAAACAAAATCGCAGGTCTATGTCCACGAGTATAGTTCGCACGTAAATGTCAATAACGCTATATAATTAACAAATCATATCGGAAATTTATGAATTTAGGAATAACACTTTTTGCAACATCACTTCAAATAATTGAACTTGGCTGACTATTTAAATACGTCATGAGTAAATTGAGAAACCTGTAAAATGGAAGGAAATTTTGTAAAATCTCATGATCATGCCGCTAGCTATGGGAAACAAGCAGCGAAACAATGAATTACTGTATCATATTGATAAGTGAATTATCAAAATAGCTGACTGTATTTACACCAAATAAACAAACTACAGTACTTTAGTAATGCAAACACTTAAACATGAATAAACCAAAGCCTGTAATGATAATGGCAAAAGTTATAGCATAATGCTACCAATTATTACATGTTTTACACTTGCAGACAATTTTCCCGCGCGCGCCAATGCATTGACTGTACCATAGAATTATGAATAAACAAACCAACCCAAAAATCGCCAGCATGCAGTACGGTATCGATTATTATACACAACCCGGGTGCCCGGAGATATGACTTTCAGCAGACCACACCACAGAATTGTAGGAAGAAATAGATACGGAATAAATTTTCAAAATGGCCAACTTGTACTGGCGCAACTAATGCACTAGTATCAAAATTTAACATACAATATTGTTGAATATAGATTATACTTCCGTTTGTTAAATTAAAATTTCTTTTTGTGTAGCACAAATTTAAAAATCTGAAATTTGCTTTCAAACCGGCTGCATCATCAGTTGTGGTATTATGAATATACGTATATCTATGTCCATGGGTCAGAGGTGTGCGCGCTTCCTTTGTTGTTGTTGTTTCTATGTTAAAGATAGTTCAGATTCGTCAAATGAGATGCGCGTTGCGCACGGTGCGTAATGCACGTTAGCTCAGTGTCATGCGGTGCGCGCAAACTAACCCAGTTCAAAATGGCGACCCGCTATGTACCATCCCCACGCTTGATGCCCTTTAATGTTGAACGTTTGTCTAATTTACATAAATTGTCTCTGCGCAATACGCTTATTTCCCCATGGACACGCTTATCCTGTAGAAAAGTGAATAGCGCGCGATAAGGTAAACGATCCTTATTATATAAGCGTATAGCTGTACAATACGCTTATTGTACAAATACGCTTAATATATTTAAATATCCTTGATGGTCAGTTACATGTATGTACATACTGAAAAGTTATAATACATATGTATTATAACTTTACCATTGATTATACCGGATTAAGCATCGGTAATCAACCAATGGGAATGCTCAATTTACCTTCATTATGACGTCATCATATTATATACATGTTTAATGATTTAATGATGTTACATAATCATATATGAATCTTCAATCAACCAACTCAGCCAATCCCATATGGTATAGTGATTAGGACCCTGCGCTGTCACCGCCGAGGCCGGGGTTCGATTCCCGCTGTGGGAAAGTCATAATTAGTTTTTGGCATTTTAATATACATGTTTAATGATTTAATGATGTTACATAATCATGTATGAATCTTCAATCATCCAACTCAGCCAATCCCATATGGTCTAGTGGTTAGGACCCTTCGCTGTCACCGCCGAGGCCCGGGTTCGATTCCCGGTGTTATTAGTTTTTGGCATTTTAATATACATGTTTAATGATGTTGCATAATCATATATGAAACTTCAATCATCCAACTCAGCCAATCCCATATGGTCTAGTGGTTAGGCTCCTGCGCTGTCACCCCTGAGCCCTTGGTTCGATTCCCGCTGTGGGAAAGTCATAATTAGTTTTTGCCATTTTAATGTACATGTTTAATGATTTAATGATTTTGCAGAAACATATATGAATCTTCAATCATCCAACTCAGCCAATCCCATATGGTCTAGTGGTTAGGACCCTGAGCTGTAACCGCCGAGGCCCGGGTTCGATTCCCGCTGTGGGAAAGTCATAATTAGTTTTTGCCATCTGAATGTACATGTTTAATGATTTAATGATGTTGCAGAAACATATTTGACTCTTCAATCATCCAACTCAGCCAATCCCATATGGTCTAGTGGTTAGGACCCTGCGCTGTCACCGCCGAGGCCCGGGTTCGATTCCCACTGTGGGAAAGTCATAATTAGTTTTTGCCATTTTAATGTACATATTTAATGATTTAATGATGTTGCAGAAATATAGTTGACTCTTCAATCATCCAACTCAGCCAATCCCATATGGTCTAGTGGTTAGGACCCTGCGCTGTCACCGCCGAGGCCGGGGTTCGCTTCCCGCTGTGGAAAAGTCATAATTAGTTTTTGGCATTTTAATGATTTAATGATGTTACATAATCATATATGAATCTTCAATCATCCAACTCAGCCAATCCCATATGGTATAGTGGTTAGGACCATAGGCTGTAACCGCCGACGCCAGGGCTCGATTCCCGCTGTGGGAAATTCTTAATTAGTTTTTGCCATTTTAATGTACCATATTTAATGATTTAATGATGTTGCAGAATATATTTGAATCTTCAATCATCAAACTCAGCCAATCCTATATGGTCTAGTGGTAAGGCTCCTGCGCTTTCACCCCTGAGCACTTGGTTCGATTCCCGCTGTGGGAAAGTCATAATTAGTTTTTGCCATTTTAATGTACATGTTACATTTAATGATGTTGCAGAAACATATATGAATCTTCAATCATCCAACTCAGCCAATCCCATATGGTCTAGTGGTTAGGACCCTGAGCTGTAACCACCGAGGCCCGGGTTCGATTCCCGCTGTGGGAAAGTCATAATTAGTTTTTGCCATCTGAATGTACATGTGTTTAATGATTTAATGATGTTGCAGAAACATATTTGAATCTTCAATCATCCAACTCAGCCAATCCCATATGGTCTAGTGGTTATGACCCTGAGCTGTAACCGCCGAGGCCGGGGTTCGATTCCCGCTGTGGGAAAGTAATAATTCGTTTTTGCCATTTTAATGTACATGTTACATTTAATGATGTTGCAGAAACATATATGAATCTTCAATCATCCAACTAAGCCAATCCCATATGGTCTAGTGGTTAGGACCCTGGGCTGTAACCGCCGACGCCCGGGTTTGGTTCCCGCTGTGGGAAATTCTAAATTAGTTTTTGCCATCTTAATATACATGTTTAATGATTTAATGATGTTACATACTCATATATGAATCTTCAATCACCCAACTCAGCCAATCCCATATGGTATAGTGGTTAGGACCCTGGGCTGTAACCGCCGACGCCCGGGTTTGATTCCCGCTGTGGGAAATTCTAAATTAGTTTTTGCCATCTTAATGTACATGTTTAATGATTTAATGATGTTGCAGAAACATATATGAATCTTCAATCATCCAACTCAGCCAATTCCATATGGTCTAGTGGTTATTCGCAATCACCGCCGTGGCCCGGGTTCGATTCCCGGTATGGGAAAATCATGATTAGTTTTTGGAATTTCAATATGTTTAATGATTTAATGATGTTGCAGAAACATATATGAATCTTGAATCATCCAACTCATCCAATCCCATATGGTCTAGTGGTTAGGCCCCTGAGCTGTCATGCACCGCCGAGGCCCGGGTTCGATTCCCGTTGTGGGAAAGTAATAATTAGTTTTGGGGAATTTAATGTACATGTTTAATGATTTAATGATGTTGCAGAAACATGCATGAATCTTCAATCATCCAACTATAAGCCAATCCCATATGGTATAGTGGTTAAGACCCTGGGCTGTCACCGCCGAGGCCCGGGTTCGATTCCCGCTGTGGGAAAGTCATAATTAGTTTTTGGCATTTTAATATACATGTTTAATGATTTAATGATGTTACATAATCATGCATGAATCTTCAATCATCCAACTCAGCCAATCCCATATGGTCTAGTGGTTAATATGATCCGTCGTAATAACCTACGTGGGCCGGGTTCGATTCCCCCTGTGGGAAAGTCATAATTAGGTTTTTGCCATCTTAATATACATGTTTAATGATTTAATGATGTTACATAATCATGCATGAATCTTCAATCATCCAACTCAGCCAATCCCATATGGTCTAGTGGTTAATATGATCCGTCGTAATAACCTACGTGGGCCGGGTTCGATTCCCCCTGTGGGAAAGTCATAATTAGGTTTTTGCCATCTTAATGTACATGTTTAATGATTTAATGATGTTGCAGAAACATATATGAATCTTCAATCATCCAACTAAGCCAATCCCACATGGTCTAAAGGTTATGATCCGTCGTAATCACCGCCGGTTCGGGTTCGATTCCTGTTGTGCGAAGTCATGATGTAGTTTTTTGCATTTTAATTATGTTCAATGATTTAATGATGTTGCAGAAACATATATGAATCTTCAATCATCCAACTCAGCCAATCCCATATGGTCTAGTGGTTAGGACCCTGAGCTGTAACCGCCGAGGCCCGGGTTCGATTCCCGCTGTGGGAAAGTCATAATTAGTTTTTGCCATCTGAATGTACATATGTTTAATGATTTAATGATGTTGCAGAAACATATATGAATCTTCAATCATCCAACTAAGCCAATCCCACATGGTCTAAAGGTTATGATCCGTCGTAATCACCGCCGGTTCGGGTTCGATTCCTGTTGTGCGAAGTCATGATGTAGTTTTTTGCATTTTAATTATGTTCAATGATTTAATGATGTTGCAGAAACATATATGAATCTTCAATCATCCAACTCAGCCAATCCCATATGGTCTAGTGGTTAGGACCCTGAGCTGTAACCGCCGAGGCCCGGGTTCGATTCCCGCTGTGGGAAAGTCATAATTAGTTTTTGCCATCTGAATGTACATGTGTTTAATGATTTAATGATGTTGCAGAAACATATTTGAATCTTCAATCATCCAACTCAGCCAATCCCATATGGTCTAGTGGTTAGGACCCTGAGCTGTAACCGCCGAGGCCGGGGTTCGATTCCCGCTGTGGGAAAGTAATAATTCGTTTTTGCCATTTTAATGTACATGTTACATTTAATGATGTTGCAGAAACAGATATGAATCTTCAGTCATCCAACTAAGCCAATCCCATATGGTCTAGTGGTTAGGACCCTGGGCTGTAACCGCCGACGCCCGGGTTTGATTCCCGCTGTGGGAAATTCTAAATTAGTTTTTGCCATCTTAATATACATGTTTAATGATTTAATGATGTTACATACTCATATATGAATCTTCAATCACCCAACTCAGCCAATCCCATATGGTATAGTGGTTAGGACCCTGCGCTGTCACCGCCGAGGCCGGGGTTCGATTCTTGCTGTGGGAAAGTCATAATTAGTTTTTGGCATTTTAATATACATGTTTAATGATTTAATGATGTTACATAATCATATATGAATCTTCAATCATCCAACTCAGCCAATCCCATATGGTCTAGTGGTTAGGACCCTTCGCTGTCACCGCCGAGGCCCGGGTTCGATTCCCGCTGTTATTAGTTTTTGGCATTTTAATATACATGTTTAATGATGTTGCATAATCATATATGAAACTTCAATCATCCAACTCAGCCAATCCCATATGGTCTAGTGGTAAGGCTCCTGCGCTGTCACCCCTGAGCCCTTGGTTCGATTCCCGCTGTGGGAAAGTCATAATTAGTTTTTGCCATTTTAATGTACATGTTTAATGATTTAATGATTTGGCAGAAACATATATGAATCTTCAATCATCCAACTCAGCCAATCCCATATAGTCTAGTGGTTAGGACCCTGAGCTGTAACCGCCGAGGCCCGGGTTCGATTCCCGCTGTGGGAAAGTCATAATTATTTTTTGCCATCTGAATGTACATGTTTAATGATTTAATGATGTTGCAGAAACATATTTGACTCTTCAATCATCCAACTCAGCCAATCCCATATGGTCTAGTGGTTAGGACCCTGCGCTGTCACCGCCGAGGCCCGGGTTCGATTCCCGCTGTGGGAAAGTCATAATTAGTTTTTGCCATTTTAATGTACATATTTAATGATTTAATGATGTTGCAGAAATATAGTTGACTCTTCAATCATCCAACTCAGCCAATCCCATATGGTCTAGTGGTTAGGACCCTGCGCTGTCACCGCCGAGGCCGGGGTTCGCTTCCCGCTGTGGAAAAGTCATAATTAGTTTTTGGCATTTTAATATACCTACATGTTTAATGATTTAAAGGACAATGAAATCCAGACAAATTGTTGTATGCACTATAAGACACTAAATATATTGAATAGTCTCTGAAAATTTGAGCACAATCGGTCAAGAAATAAGAAAACTATGGCTCTTTGAAAAGAGCCATGTATTTCTTTGAGTGACTCAAATTGGCAACGCACTCTGGCAAAGTTGTGGACAACTCCCCATACATTTTGTACATAACATTTCAGTTTTGTTCAATTTTCTCAAAATGTATGTTTACCCTTCGTTCGAGTTCAACATATGTTTTGTAGAATGCTTTTATACAGAACATATCATGAGTTGGGGAATGGAAAAATGTGACTATGAAGAAAACTGTAAAAATGGGAACATTTGTGTACAAAACATATGGGGAGTTGTCCACACACTTATCAGAGTGCGTTGCCAATTTGAGTTCCCCATAGGAATAAATGGACATCTTCAAAGAGCCGTAGTTTTCTTATTTCTTACCCGATTATGCTCTAACTTTCAGAGATTATTCTTCTTAATCTCTTCAAGACTATGAAAGCAACATTTTGCTTGGGTTTCATTGCCCTTTAATGATGTTACATAATCATATATGAATCTTCAATCATCCAACTCAGCCAATCCCATATGGTATAGTGGTTAGGACCATAGGCTGTAACCGCCGACGCCCGGGCTCGATTCCCGCTGTGGGAAATTCTAAATTAGTTTTTGCCATTTTAATGTACCATATTTAATGATTTAATGATGTTGCAGAATATATTTGAATCTTCAATCATCAAACTCAGCCAATCCTATATGGTCTAGTCAATCCTATAGGGTCTAGTGGTTAAGGCTCCTCGCTTTCACCTCTGAGCACTTGGTTCGATTCCGCTGTGGGATGAAGTATAATTAGTTTTTCCATTTTAATGTACATTTTACATTAATGATGTTGCTAGAACATAATAGAATCTTCAATCATCCAACTCAGCCATCCCATATGGTCTAGTGGTTAGGTCCTTAGCTGTAACCGCCGAGGCCCGGTTCGATCCGCTGTGGGAAAGTCATAATTAGTTTGCCATCTGATGTACATGTGTTTAATGATTAATGATAGTTCCAGAACATTTTGAATCTTACAATCATCCAACTCAGCCAATCCCATATGGTCTAGTGGTTAGGGACCCTGAGCTGTAACCGCCGAGGCCGGGGTTCGATTCCGCTGTGGGAAAGTAATATTCTTTTTTGCCATGATGTTGCAGAGAACATATATGACTCTTAAATCTTAATATGCATGTTTAATGATTTAATGATGTACATACTCATATATGAATCATTCAATCACCCAACTCAGCCAATCCAGCATGGGTGTATATGTGGTTAGGGACCCTGCGCTGTCACGCGCGAGCCGGGGTTCGATTCCCTGCTGTCGGAATGTCATAGTTAGTTTGGCATTTTAATATACATGTTTAACGATTTAATGATGTACATAATCATATATGAATCCTTCAATCATCCAACTCAGCCAATCCCATATGGTCTATATGGTTAGGGACCTTCGCTGTCACCGCCGAGGCCCGGGTTCGATTCCCTCTGTTATTAGTTTTTGGCATTTTAATATACATGTTTTAAGTGTTGCATAATCGTATATGAACTTCATCATCCAACTCAAGCCAATCCCATATGGGTCTAGATGTAAGGCTCCTGCCCGCTGTCACCCTGAGACCTTGGTTCGTTTCCCGCTGTGGGAAGATCATAATTAGTTGTTGCAATTTAATGTACAGTGTTTAATGATTTAATGATTTGGCAGAAACAATAAAAAAATGAATCTTCAATCATCCAACCTCAGCCAATACATATGTCTAGTGGTTAGGACCCTGGATCTGTAACCCCGCGAGGCCCGGGTTCGATTC